>JAPKLW010002185.1:44298-90766 GCA_026898455.1 Plectranthus barbatus
TATATATATATATATATATATATATATATATATATATTATTTTGGTGGGATAACTCCACCTAGAATTTGTAAGATTAATTTGACTTGTAAAAGATTAAATAAATTTAATCGTGAAATAGAGAAACAATCTCATTTTCCGAAATATATATGTAAAATATGTTTAAAATATATATGGTTACCCTTTAATGCTTTGTGCAACTGATGTGTCTTTGCTGAGAGAATTATTTGGAATCAATATATATACTATAAATTCCATTGAGTAAATAAATTACAAGTCACTAATTTTGAACTAATTATAACCAAAAAAAAAAAAACATGAGTAGATGGATGCTTAATATATCGTATTAATTATTATATATATTATGCTTATTTTTAAATATGCAATATTTTTTTTTGTATTTAAATTGCTAATATGATTAATATATAAGAGTTTAAATTCATTCATGGTCGAAGAAGGGATGAGATTGACCCTTTTATAAGAGCATATTTCAGCCTCAATGACTATTTTGTTCGATTAGAACATATATAAAAACTAAAACTCGAACAAAGATTAAAGAAACAAGACTATATTCACATTCTTAATAAATTTGCATCGTGTGTTTGGATGTATATATAAATGTAATATTTGGATTAGTTTAATATTTTATCATGAGAAACATTTTTCAATGAACTCGTTGTTTAGAAAATCAAATGATTCTTTTTGTTTAAATTTTATAAATCAACACATCTTGGAAAACTTTGTTAATGTGTTAAGTTCAGTTATTTTATTCATTATTAAATTAATTTCTTTGATTTGTTTTAAAGTGATCAGTGCAAAATCTGCACGCAGTTTATAGCACAGGGCAAATAAATTTATAAACAACCCGAATGTTAGTCTAACCCATAGAGACTGTGTAATGAAACTATTTTATGTATTAACTATAGTTCTCAAATCATGATTGTTTGAGTAAATGGAAAATAGGGTTTTGATTTTTAAAATTTGAAAGATGACAATGCAGAAATTAAAGGGTTTGAAAAAACAATGATTTAAAGAGACAAATTCCAGGGCAAATAATCAATTCATCAACATGCAATTTCATCAACTCAGCAATGGAGAATAATTAAATTCAAGTGGATTAAATTCTGTGTTTGGCAATTTAAACCTAGATTACTAATGTGTGACTATTTCCTCTCGGTCTCAAGAAAACAACATTAATCAATCCCAATAATTGTCTAATTTAAACCTATAATTGATTCTTCCTTTTGAGACAGAAAACAATTGCAATCAATTCCCTCTTTCTATTATCAATTTTCACTTCCCGGTCTTTCAATTAATAACTACAAACTTAGATGAATTTCATCTCTCGATCCTTCATTAATTCTAGATTTAATTGAATTAAAACCAGGAATTGAACCATGCTTTAGAGTGAAATCAATTAAACATGCATCAGAAAGATTATCAAAATCCTAGAATCTGCTAGGGTTTCTAGCCAGCAAACATGAATAGAAATAAAGAGAACATATTATTAAAGTTCATAAATTAACTTAAAAGGACAAGAGGAACCTTGAAGTCTTGGAAAAAACTCCAATGTAAATAATATTCTAAGTCTGAAAAATGATAAAAAGATGATAATTTTCGAGCCCTAAAGGAGTAGTATTTGTAGAGGAGAAAATACATCTCAACAAGGTATTGGGCTAAAATGCTGAAAATAACCAATTTGGGCGATTTTCTCCTTTCCAGCTTCGGTGTCGATCGACAGACGGTGTGTCGATTGACACGAGTGTCATGTGTCATTTTGAACTGCACCTCAATCTCGATTACTTCCTGGGCCTTCATGTTGATCGACACCGGAGGTGTCGATCAACATAGATGCCATGTCGAGCTCCTATTTTTCGATATGCCTTCGATTGTCATCGACCCTCTGTGTCAGTCGACGTCCTTCCCATTGGTTAACACATAGGGTTTTGCTCAGGTTTTCGACTTGTCTTCCACATTGGTCAACATCCCGTGTGTCGACCGAAATAACAATTTTGTCATTTCGGCTCTTTTCACCATTCGACCACTTTTTAGCTTCAAAACGTGCAAAAACTCACCATCGCAAGCATAACATCTTCTATAACACACTCATGCAAGAAAATAACTAAATACTAATCCTAATTGCACTAAAACAAAGGAGAAAAATATGGATAATTGAGCGTAAATACGAAGTTATTAGAGAGCACCTCAATTTTTTAAATTTTTATTGAGAATTTAATTTTTTGCGTATATTTTTTTATTTATTTTAAAAATTGTATGTTTTCTATAATTTAGCGTAAATACGAGGTTATTAGAGAGCACCTCAAATTTTTGAATTTTTATTGAGAATTTAATTTTTTACTTATATTTTCTGATTTATTTTAAAAATTGTATGTTTTCTTATAATTACATTATTTTTTGTTTATGAGGCCAGGTATAACAAAAAAAATTAAAAGATAAAGTTTTTAAACTAGTTAATTTTAAAAATTTGGGGTCTAATTGATCCAAATAGTCATAGAACGTAAAAATGCTCCACATAGAATATTTGAAGGGTTAATTTAAATCTTCTTCCTATTTAATATAAAATATATGTAATATTCCGAGCTTAATTAATTTGAATTATGCTTAATTAAACAATTAAATAAAGTTTAATTTGCAATTATTGTTTAATTGCTTTTAAAATAGAAAACGACACCGATATCGCACGCAAGTTCGTTCCATGGAAGCAACATGCCTATGGTATGTTTTGAGAATCCCTAATTGGTCATGCAACCATATTTTACGTAAGAAACATGAGCACGATGAATTATTGTTCCTAGTACAATTGAGTCGCAATTAAATTAACAACTCACGCCCGAATGCTCTGTTTCTTTCACCGAGCTAGGGTATACTTGAGATTAATTCATGGAAGGGTAGGAAGTGATCAGAATGGGATTCCGAGGCCCGATGAACATTTTGTCATTGAACTTTTGATTTAGGACATTAACGCGATAATTTAAAAAATTATGAAATCGCACCAATGAGTAGAACTTGTGTTAGAAACTAAGAAACTGATTTACATTTTATTTGATGTTTTGGTGTGTTAAAATTAGCTTTAAGTTTCTAGTATGTTTCTACATGTAATCCCTCTATAGGATAAATCGAGTTGTAATAGAAACTAGAAAATGGAGGCTGAAGATAGAGTGGACAGAAACATAGTTTCTAAAGAGGGAAATTGTTAGAAGCTAAAGCTCGAGATGCTGGAATCAAGTTTCAGAATTTAAAGATGAAGAAGCTAAGAAACTAGAAATTAGAAATCTAGTTTCGGGACTTGAAACTTGAATAGACCAGAAAGTCAGTTTCTGGAAACTAACTTTTCATCAAAGCAAACTAGAAACTTAAAACTTGAAATCTGGAGGATTTCAGTTTTTATTTTCAAAGCTTAAAGAGCACGTGAAAAGCAAGGAGACAAAAGGAATCCGAGTGGAACTCAAAGTCTTATCCAAGATTTCTTAAAAGTGTCAACCAATAATCATGTACGAGGAATCTCAATTTTTAAGTTTCTCGTACTGAAACTTACTCTGACAAAGAGTAAGTGATAGTACACTGCAAAAAAGACAAAAATAGAACAAAGCATACTGCTACAGCAGAGAAGAATGGCGATGATTGGATGACATAATCCTTGTCTCTAACGGATGAATTCTTGTCTCCAACGTAAATAAATTCAAATAGTCGACACATCTACCTATAAATAGCAGACCAATTTGATAGAAATCAATACCTGAAACTTACACGAGAATTAAGCAGAAACTCTATTTAAGTAAAATATCAAAAGTTCTCTGAATATTCCGTGTGTCTGAACACGAGGCTTAAGCTTTCTCAGCTCAAGCTTATCATTTGGTGTTTATTACTTTTCAAATAATAAACATAGCAGTCAGTTTTCCATTCTAAAATTCTGATTATCACGGGCATAGCCAACCACTGATGTTCTGGGAAGAACAACAAACATCTAACGTTCCAGTTTGAAGGCTGCGAGGTGCCTCCTCACTTCAAGACTGAAGAAGGAAGCAGGCCAAGTTTTTGGACGAGTGACCTAGCGGGCCAAGGGACATTGGCATCTGAAGGGCTAGTTATAGATCGTGAGAAGTCTTGTAATCTGTTACTTAGTGAATTCCAAGATTAAGTTCCGAAGAGTGGACGTAGGACTTAAGGCTCCGAACCACTATAAATATATCTTGAGTCCTTTACTATTTTATTTAAGTTTCTACAATTTAAGTTTTCATACTTATTTGAAATCTTCAATACTTTCTAAGTAATGAAATGTATACTTAAAACTGAAACTTAAAACTATCAGGCTAAATCAAGTATTTGGACTTAAAACTAAAAACTGAGTTTCAACTTTCAGAAGTGCAAACATATTAATACTTGTGTTGCATAGAAAACTACTCTGATCTCAGGACCATCAAGTGTTATCAATGTCAGTCAGTCCTTACAGGCTGGTTGTTATTGAGTCGCTTAGGACTAGATCCATTCCTTGCACTTGTCGCTTTCTGTGATTTAGCTCAGGTACATTAAAGATGATGTATATCACCAAGCTTCCCAAGTACTCTGCTGAGAAGTACAACATTAAAGATGATGTATATCACCAAGCTTCACCTGGAGACGGCTGAGGTGATAGCTGATAAGCTCGTATTTTTGCCTCACTTATCACATTGTTTTCTTATTGGTTTCTCGCATTTACTTGAGTTTTTAGTTAATAATTGAGCATGAGTCAAGTTTATGGGGTATTATGTTGGTCATGGTGTGTTTTTGCAGGTTTTAGGCCAAATCCAATAGAAACTGGTACCAAAAAGTAGCAGATGTTCAAAGGAACAATCACGACTTTTTCCACAGTTAGAATTTGAGCTAATGGAGCATATGGATGGAAAGATCTTTGAATTAGCTTTCCAATTCAACTGGAATTGGGTCAATCAGAGTTTGGGAGTGAAAGTTTTGGCCAAAACTGTGAGACTGCACAGAAGGATCGAACGTCTCTATCTCGATCGAAATGAAGATCACGTCGACCGATGCAAGGGGACCCTCGTCGACCAACGCAAGCTCCACGTTGACCGAGACGGGCCCAGAAAAAGGAAAAATCAAGTTTTTTTATGGTTAAATCATATTTTTGGCCCTAGATCCTAATTTATACACCTCTACCTCTATAAATACTTGTTTTGCTCAAGTTTTTAGGGTCCCTTATCAGTTCTTCCCCTAGTTTTCATTTATTTTCTCTTGGATTGTTGAAGTTCTTGGAGATTTAATTACTTTGGAGAGGATTCAACCTTTATTTTCATTGTAAGTTTTTATTATGCAATTTAATAATATGTTTATTGTGTTTCTTTCCATCATGAGTGGCTAGAAACCCTTGCGGGTTCTAGGGCGATGTGTAATTAATCATGTTTGCATGTTAGATTAATCAACTCAAATTGCATGGTTTCAATTCCTGATTTAATTGATAGAATTTATGATTGATGATGGATCGAGAGATGAAATTGATTCTTTATTCATAGTTGTTAATTGAAGGACCGAGAGGAGAAAATTAATAACAGGAAGAGGAATTGAATATAATTGGTTTTCTATCCCAAAAGGAAGAGTAATTAATTATAGGGATTAAAATCTATGTTTTTATTCAGGTTGATTATTATTGTGTTCTTGAGGCCGACCAAGCATATACAGTCACATGATAGTAACCTAAGTTAAAATTGCCCGACAAAGGAATTTTAATACATTAATCTGATTTCCCACCATTGTAAAGTTGATTGATTTAGCATGTATTCTGATTGATTATTTGCCCTAGAATCTGTGTTCTTTATATTTGTTTTTGAAAACCTTTAAATTCTGTCTTGTCATCTTTATTTTCCAAAAACAAAACCCAATTTCTGTCTACTCAAACAATAAAATCTTAAAACTATAGTTAGTACATGAGATATTTTTGTTGTACATTTCCTCTGGGTTCGACTACCTTTGGGTATTTATAAATTTATTTGCCACTGTGTTTGCAATTAATCTGCAAAATTTGCAGTGATCAATAGCCAATGGACCTCTGAAGATTACAAAGATCGAAGTCCTGCTCGGAGGAACCGATGGCCCAGAGATTGTGGAAAAGTCGTATGCTGGGTGGACAACCAAGGACAAGGCCCGTGCACACCTAGACCTGATGGCACATGAACTAATTTAGGTATCTCTACTAGAAGCCCTGGTTGAAGAAGCTTTGGAATACGACAATGCCGAACAAGTATTGGATTTCCTTGGCACTCTATGCTAGGAAACTAACCAAATGAAGCGCAACAGATGCAGATATGCGTAGACAAATATGAATCGTTCCAGATGCTTCCTGGAGAAAATATCAAGTAAATGGAAGCTCAGTTCAATGCAATAGTCCACGAGTTAAAAATCTTGGAGAGAGAGTACTCAGTTGGTGATCTCAACGCTAAAATCCTCTTGAAGATTCCCAAGGAGGACTGGTTTGTCAAGACTACCAGTCTGAGGGAGAAGGACTTGTCAAAAATAACCACCGAGGATGTATTCGCCCAACTGCAAGCACACGAATGGGACATCCAGATGGTCAACAAAAATGAAGCAGTTCAAACAACAAGCTCACCAGCCACAAAGGAAGAGGATGTTGCCTTCTTCGTGAAGAGGGACTTCTAGAGAAGACCTAAGAAGTCGTACCAAGCTGAGAAACCAAGCGGTCAGACATTAGCATCCGAGAATGCTCCTACAACCTCATACTCTCACAAGAAAGAAGAGGAGACCTTAGTTGCTGAGCTAGAGGAGCAAATGAGGAAACTGACCAAGTTGATCGTGAGAGCAAAGGCCAAAACTAATGAATCACAGGGAGGTGATCAAAAGTTTATTGAAAGAGCACCAAAAGCTTTCTTTGAGTGCAATTCTCCAAACCACCTTAGGTATGAGTGCCCTCTGTTGATAAAGAGGAGAGAGAAAGGCTGAAGAAAACTTTCGAGAAGAGAGTTTACATAGCTACCGCAAAGGCCATGCTCTCCAGAACTTTAGGACCCACATAATATTGGATACTTAGAGTCTAACTTACTCTGTGATGCAGGTACAGGGACATCAAAGCCAGTTCTAGAAGAAGAAAAAAAGAGCTTGGATACTGGATAGTTGATGTTCCATGCACATGACAAGAGAGAATATCTTGCTCACCAAACTGGAAATGGTGAGAGGAGCACCAGTGGTGTTCGATGATGATTCAAAGGGTCGAGTTATTAGAAAAGGATGCATGGAATACTATGGAATCACCATCAAGAATGTATCCCTAGTCACCAACCTCAATTACAATCTGTTAAGTATTAGCCAACTCATTCAAAATGGTTATAGGTGACCTTTGCTGTAGCTGAGTGCCATATCAAAAATAGAGACTCGAAAGAGACCATACTCAAAGGAATTAGAAAAGGAGGTCTTTACGTCGTAGTTTGGGAGAGTGGCCAAGCTGACACTTGCCTTGTCGCAACAAGCTCCCAGGAAGGCACAAACTGGCTTTTTGGAACAAACGATTGAGCCACCTCAACTTCAACTCGATAAGACACCTTGCATAGATCAAGTTAGTTGAAGGTCTATTGCAAACTGGATTTAAGAAGGACATAATTTGCAGAGCATGTCAGATGGGAAAGCAAACTAAAGCTTCGTTCAAGATCCGTCCAGTTATAGCGAGCACAGACAGAATTCTGGAGTTGCTGCATATGGATTTATTTGGACCAGTAAAGCTACCCACAATAAGAGGAATCGAACTTCCAAAACTGATTATGAGGATTCAAAATGACAAAGGAGTTACACTGAAGAGGATAAGGTCCGGTAATGGAACTGAGTTCTGCAATGGTCCATTGATGTATTTCTGCACAGATATTGGAATTGTCCACGAGAAGTTAGCTCCAAGAATACCTTAACAAAATGGCCTTGCTGAGAGAAGAAATAGAACACTCAAAGAAGCAGTAAGGACTATGTTCGCAGAAGCCAATTTAAGCGAATGATATTGTGGAGAAGCTCTGATGACATCATGCTATACTCAGAATAGAAGTGCTATCAATAGTCGTCATCACAAAACTCCCTATGAGGTCTATCATGGTCGTAAGCTTTCTATTGCTTATCTACGTGCTTTTGGTTCACCATGTTATGTCTATAATAATGGAAAGTCAAAACTGAATACCTTCAGTCCCAAAGCTGATGAAGGGGCGTTCCTTGGTTATGGACATCCTTCTCACAAGGGATATAGGGTACTCAATAAGACTACAGAACTTGTGAAGATAACATGTAATGTTAAATTTGTTGAGTCTATATTAGTGCGCAGGACCTTGAAAAAAATAGAGCTAGACACTCAAGAGATCAAGAATGTCGATGAGAAACTGAGTAATGAAAATGATGATACTATTCCAGTTTTAGTTTCTCACACTAGATCTATAAATGAAATGTCTAGTTCTTCAGTTGGCTCGGTTGGATTGCAACCTGCCGAAGGGGCCCATGATGTTATAGTACATGTTGAGGCTTTGGATTCCATAACCCTAAATGCAGACACAAATCAAGGGGAACTCAAAATGGATGTGCTGAAACTGAGAATGCACAAACTGGAGTTGCTGAAACTAGAGTTGCACAACCTGAAGAAATCATTCCAGAGAACTAGGAACTGGAAACTAATGAAGGATCGAAAGAAACTAACATTTCAGTTTCTATGCAGGATAAGGTTTTGGAAGATCAACCATCAAGGGAGGAAGAACTGATTTTAGATTCTACTATAACCTTTGTTCCAATTTTAGGAACTGATATTCCAGGATCTTCTACTCAACCTATCGAAGTAAGCCAGCTTCAGAAGCCAAGGTGGTTGAGATGTCATCCTGAAGATGCTGTGATGGGTAATATTGTGAATCCAGTTCGCACAAGCCAAGGAAGTGCTTTGATGTCATGCTTTATTTCTCAAGAGTCAGAACCAACAAAGATCGCATATGCCTTGAAGTCAACAGATTGGATAAATGCGATGAAAAAGAATTGGCCGTGTTCACTCGCAACAATGTATTGTTGGGAAATTTGGCTAAGTTTCCCTTCCCCAGTAGCTACTTGCTTAGATCTTAGATTTGGTGTTTTGGTGGATCAAATCCTAAGTCCAACCAGCGTCAGTTTGTCTCTAGAATAGCTCTAGTCTCAAATGTAAAGTCCTGTATAGGTATTTTGAGTTGTAAGTCGAAGCTGATCAAGACTCATGTTGGCTACTGTTCACCAGCATGAGATGTGCTTACCAGTTGAGAGAAGTCTCACCAGCAAGCGGCTGACGAAGACTCATGCTGACACTGTTCATCAGCATAGAGTTGAGCTATCGACTGGCTACTGTTCACCAGTGGGAAGATTTCATCAGCAGGAGGCTGACAGATCTACCAGCAGAATATGTGTTCTGGCTGACACTATTCACCAGCGGTGAAGCCACCAGTCACGGGAGATTCCAAGAGATAACATCAGACGAATTGGTAGACCTTGATTGTGCTAAGGAAAGTCACCAGCAGAGACTGCCAGCACAAAGATCACCAGTATGATCTACCAGTCGGAGGTTATCAGCAGAATTCAAGATTCGCTCTCCCAGAGTCTTAGAGACAAAAAGAAGATTCGTCTGAGGAAGTAACTGACAGTGTATGACTTTAAGGAGGATGCCTTAAAGTCTATCAGTTCAAGACACCAGTTCCGATTCCTCGTACTGACGAATAGAGTCGTTCTGACACAAAGAGATCTGTGTCAGATAAAGCGATCAAAGGTATGGCGCTTTCCGGAAATTCCTACCTGCCGCCTGCAAAAGGACATGCGAGGACAGAGACTTTTCCGGATGTGTCCAAACGGCTAGTATTTGAATCTGAATCTCACGTCTATAAATACGTGAGATCCAACAGCATTCAATACTCTTAGCTACTCTTGCCCAATCTTAGCCACTCCTGAACTACCGAAAGCTCAAACGCATTCATATCAGCGTATAAGCAATCTTTCGAGGCTTTTCTTAAAGCTACTCCGTGTGTCAATCATTTGAACACGAGACTCCAAGCTTCTAGCTTGTGAGTTATTGATCTCATTTGGTGTTCTTTCTCATTCCGAGGAAGAACATAGCAGCTCTTGAGCCAGCCAGCTCCAGAGTTATTACGGGCAGTTTTGCCGCCAGCAAGAGTCAAGTTCTTGGGAGAACTAAACACCCACGTCGTCAGTGGTACCGGTGGAGGTTAAAGTGACGTGCTCGCACTCCATCCAGCTGACAAGAGTTGAAGAAGGACAAGGACCGGGAGCGGTTGATCCAGTGAACTGGTAGACGAGGCATCTACCAGCTGGAAATAGATCGTAGGATATCTTGTACCGGATTACTCTCTTTAGTGAATTTCCAGTGCTTCGACTGGAGAGTGGACGTAGATCAGTTGATCGAACCACTATAAAATATCCTTGTTATTTACTGCTTTCAGCATTTGATTACTGATTTAAAACCCAGCACCCAAGTGCTGGAGTATAACTGAAACCAGTTTATAACTGTGCAAACTAGACTCTAAAATTAGCTAAGTCCTGAGTCATCAGCTGACCAGCCAGTTGCCAGTCAGCTGAATACTCAGTTGCCAGTTGACTTACCAGCTGACAAGGTCCCAGTCAGCTGTGTAACCAGCAGAGTGCAAGAAACGAACTTACGTATTTTCCGCTGCCAAAGTATACCCTGATATCCGGGACCAACATGTATGGTACTTGGTAAGCAGACCAACACACCAAGCAGTTATTGGAACCAAATGGGTGTTCAAGAATAAGCGAGATGAAATTGGCACGATCGTGAGGAACAAATCAAGATTGATTGCAAAAGGTTACGTGCAGTGCGAAGGCATAGATTTCGAAGACAATTTTGCTCCAGTTGCCAGACTTGAAGCCATTCGATTATTCTTAGCTTATGTTGCACATCACAACTTCGCAGTTTTCAGATGGATGTGAAAAGTGCATTTTTGAACGGGGAACTTAAAGAAGAGTCTATGTTGAACAACCCCCCAGGCTTTGAAGGAGGAAACCAAGTATACAATATGAGAAAGGCTCTATATGGGTTGAAGCAAGCACCCAGAGCCTGGTATGAAACTCTATCTCAGTTTCTTGAAACAACTCTCTTCAGAATCAAGGATGGAACTGACATTCTGTTAGTTCAAATCTATGTCGATGATATCATCTTTGGTTGCAAAAACTTGGAACTCTATGAGAAGTTTTCCCAATTGATGCAAAGCAATTTTCAGATGAGCATGATGGACAAGATGCCATATTTCCTCGGTCTTCAAATTATTTATTCAGAAGGAGGAATTTTCATCAACCAAAGGAAATATACCAAGGATGTGATAAAAAAGTTTTGCCCAAAGAAAACTAAAGCCTTGAGGATTCCTATGAGCCCCAATGCTCATATCAATCTTGATGAAGAAGGAAAACCTGTTAACCCAACGAGCTATATAGGAATCATTGGATCATTCTTATATCTGATTGCAAGCAGGCTGAATATTTCTTATATTGTTGGTGTTTGTGCGAGATTTCAAGCCAATTCTAAGAAATCGCTCATGGAAGCTGCAAAGAGGATTCTGAAATACCTTTAAAGAACTGAGTCCTTAGGTTATGGTATCCCAAAACTATCGAACTGACTTTAAATGCTTGTTCAGACTCAGGTTTTGGAGGTTGCAGAATTGATCGGAAGAGCACGAATGGAACTTTTCAGTTCCTAGGCCACAAACTAATTAGTTAGTTTAGCAAGAAGCAGCAGTCTGTGGCTACATCTACCACTGAAGCTGACTATGTACTAGCTGCAAGTTGTTGTGCTCAATTGCTTTGGATCAAGCAACAATTGGTGGATTATTATGTCAAAACTGGATGCGTGCCAATTTATTGTGATAATAACAATGCTATGTGTATGACTAAAAATCCAGTTCATCACTCGAGGACAAAGCACTTTGATATTCAACATTATTTCATTGGAGATCATGTGGAGAAGAAGGATATATTCGTGGAGTATATCAGAACTGAAGATCAGTTGGCAGATTTCTTCACCAAGCCTCTACCAGAAACCAGATTCAAAGAATTGTGTATCAAACTTGGTTTACTTGAATTTGATGAAATCTCAGAATAAGAGTAGATACGGATTAAAACTGACTTCTAGCTCTCAGTTTTCAGTTTGCTGGATTTTGCACTAAGTTTTCAGTGTTTGATCTCTATACTTAACCATTTTTCATCAAAAAGTGGTATCTCGGAAGAAACTAAAAAAATGATATTTTGGAAAATTAAGTTTCTAGTTTTTGGGTTTGGATTTCATTAAATGAAGGTTTTGGAAAATAACTGAGTTCGAGCTCTCGATTTAGAAACTGGAAAATTGAAATAAATGTCATTTTTCAGTTTTTAGTGTGGGAGGCGGGATATTGAAATTCAAATGTGGCTTGTCTCTCAAGCATCATTTAATGCGAGGCACGCGAGCAGACCAATCTTAGCATGCCACACGTCGAGCCCACTCCTCCAAGTACAAATGTGGCAGAATAGTCCAACAGTCACCAAACCCCACTCGTCGATCAAATGCAGTCAAAGCAATCCAGACCATACATTTTGTGGATTGAATTTTATAAATATAAGAAGGGTTTTGGCATTTATTTTATATTGCAATTTTTATCTCTGAAAATACTTGTACTCTCAAACCCAGAAAAACCAAGTGCATTCAAGTTATTCTAGACCAACATTTCTTCATTTATTTCCAATCATTCTCATTAATTATGCTGAAGAGAACATCCGCTGAAAATCCCGACCAAGGGACATCCACCTCTGGCCGAACTGAGTCATATTTTGAGAATGATTATATCCCTAATTCAGAACTTGTGAAGTTGGCAAAGGACGAAGCATCATCTGCAAAGCTGATGGCCATTATAGAAAAGGGCAGCCCAAATCAACAAGAAGAAAATCTTGCTATGGGAGGATGCTCCGATAGTATGCCCTGAACCTCGTTTGGTGGACAAACTGAATAATGAGAAGCTCATCTATTTTCTGATGGTGTATCCTAAATGGTTCCAGCCGTTCATGGTTGCTGAGTTTTACGCCAATGCTAAGATTGAGAAAGGTGCCAAAACACCCAAAGTTGCCGGTGTACCAATTCGAGTCCATCCCCAGATGCTAAGTCAAATGTTCCAATTGGTGAACAATGGTGTGGAGGTTGCAAATTATAGGCATGGAGTTCGTGAAGAAATGGAAGAACACTAGAGGATATGGAAGAAGGAGTCTGTACAAACAAATTGGAAGGTGACCACCAAAACAACATAGTTCAATAGCTTTTACAAGTTCTTGGCCGACAATACTATCAGGATGCTTCAATGCGAGGTGGGCTCATATTCGGAGATGAGCAAGAAGAAATACTATGTTTTAATGGCCATCGATGATGATATTTGCGGAAACTGGGCGGAGTTCGTCTTTGAATGAATTCTGGAAAATGCCAAGAAGAACTTCAACATACCTGAGAAGGGAACCTTTGCCACCGGAGTAGGTTTTGAGTTGAAATCAATTGGCTGATAGAGAAGTTGGTGAAAAATGTTGATAACAGAGAAGCACTGGTAGCCACAGACTTTATTCCACCCAACAACAACATTCAAGAAATTCTTAATATTGATGAGGAACGAACTGAAATAGAGAAGGAGGATAGCTTCCAGCAGACGATGCAGGATCTGCCTACCCTCACAAACCTTGGAGAGGTGACGAGCAAACCAACTCAGAATAAGCTGAAACTGGCTTCACAAATTGTGAGAGGGAAAGGCTCACCCAGACTGGGGAGGGGTGATGCTTTCGCAGGCCATGGTATTCCGGTAGTTGTGTGGAAATAGAGGTATACTCCAAACAGGCCAAAGAAGAAAACTCTGAAAAAGGGGAGAGGGAGTGTCCTTAGAAAGGTAACAAGAAAATAAGGCTGGAAGAAGAACAAAGAAAGCAGGCAGAAGTTGTAATTGAAAATGCCAAGAGTGCCGAGAAGGGCAAAGCTAAGGCTGTGGAAAAGAAGAAGTGAAAAGGGGATACTATGATCCCATGAAGCTTATCCCCAGGAGGAAACTGGAGTATCGGGAACCAGTGGCAACTGCATTTCCTGAACACATGTCTGATGAAGCCTTTGTCACCCTATACAAAGAAGCTCACGGGTTTGATCAAGGTTCTTGGAAGGAGAAAACAATTGAGATTTGGGTTGATCCAGAGCTTACTGCTACTGAAGGAGGGCGACCGACGCTGAACAACCGCTGAAGGAAAGTGGAGAGCAGGGTGTAGACGTGCAAGAGGGTTCTACACCTGCTGAAGAAACTATGCTGGCTCCACAAGGGGATGCCAACAAATCTTCTAAAGAAACTTGGGCGACCATCCCTAAAAAAATGGCAAGCAGCAAAACATCTAAAACTGGAACCTCTTCCTCTTCAGAAAAACTGAAAACATCAAAAGGAGGAAAACGAGGTAAACCTGATAAGTCTGTAAAATCTGATGATTACCCTTCTCCTTCTTCTGATGTCCCTGACTCAAATTTAGACGATCTTGCCCTGGATGAAGTTTTCAACTTCACCGAAGATATACAAGCAAGGTGGAGGCATCACCCATGGGATCAGAGGGATAAAGAATGGATCAACAAGCCCAGTCAATTTGGTACATACTGAATTCCTCTGAGCGGGCTCCGACATCTGGAATTCACTACATAAAGGCTGAAGAATTGGTGCCCCCTATTGGAGAACTGGATGCTGGAAACTCAAAATTGATTCTATGGGTGGCCGAAATCTCTGAGAAGGTTGAAGAGAAAGTGACAGAGGAAACAATGCTGCTATATCCTGACATCTTGAAAGAAGAATGCATGCTAGCCATTGATCTAAAGGCTGAATTTCGCAGATGGCGAAGGTTTGACATAGTTAAGCACGAGTTGGATGAGGAGGAAAGGCCAATAATGTAGGCAAAGCTGGGTCTTACTTTCTGGAGATCCGGGGAAGTTTGGGCCAAGGAGTGGAGTGGCCAAACTGAGGTCCGACAGATATCAGTCGAGAAGACGAGAAACATACTTCTAAGATCCGTGCTTAAAGGCTACAAACTCTATCATCAAGGGATACTAATAGACTCCCCCCCCCGGTGATTTTTCCTATGTCCCTGAGCCTCGAGTTCAAGAAACTGAAATTCTAGAAACACAAGTTTTCCCCCTCACACTCATGAAGAAAATGCACAAACTGCTGAACCAACTCCTGGAGATTATAAGAGTATAATTGCTACTAAACTTGAAATAGTCAGGAAACTTGCAGCACAACAAAGGAGTTTGGAAGCTAAAATAGAGTAGGTAAAACTTGAACTGACAACTGTTGAGTTAGAAAAAAAGGAGATGGATCAGGCTGTCTTTTTGTCCCACGAGCTTACTGTCATTACTACTGTAGAGAGGACAAACCACGCTATTCAAGTCATTTAGAGGCAAGCTCAAGAACTCGTTGAAGTGGCAAAGCTTATAAAAATTACAGATTCATGAACAAGTTTAAGCTCTATTTGGAGGAAGAGGAGAAGAAAAAGAAAGTTGAAGAAGAAGCTAAAAAGCTTAGGCATGATCTTGCTGATAAGGAGGAAGAAGATAGAAGAAAAATAAGTGGCATAGTACCTTTCACCCTGACTATCACTGTCTCTCATGAAAATCCTTTAAATGAATACCCAGAGGATGCCAATCAAACCAAAACCAGTTCCTCCCAGTCTACCATCATTGCTAAAGTTAAACATTATGTTGAAGTAAACTGTGGCAACTCTTTTTGATGTTGTCAAAAAGGGAAGAGGACAGGAACAAGAAGAAAGAAGAGATGCTCAGACACAAGAAACAAGAAGAAGAAAAGAAGAACAGAGAGGCCGAAGAAGCCGAGAGGAGAGAAAGAAAGAGGCTGAAGAAAAATGGAGGGAGGCTCAGTTTCAAGCCTTAATGGAGTTGGCACAAAAACTCTCAGATCCTAAGCCATCTTCATAATTAGAGCAACCTCGTAAGTTTTTTGAAACTTAGATTGTTTTGGGAACCTGGCTAAGTTTGTAAGTTTCTTTTGTTCTCGTTAAGCCTGGCTCTAGTTCTCTAGCTTTCAACTTGGCTCTAGTTTTCAGTTTTTATGTATCTGTAACTCTTCACATTTAATGAAAAACTAAAAACTGGATTGAAGACAAACTTTCATTGTCTCTCTCTCGCTCTTTTGATAGTGTATTTAACCTGGCTGAATTCACAGGTCCAGTGTGATAAGCAATTTTACGTGCACTCTATTTTAATAATTATAGAGCAATATCTCTCCAATTCAGGGGGAAGTTCAAATTGAGTAGGTCGGATAAGGGAGTGGTGTCTGAGTAGTGTCATTGTAAACGTAGTTCATCAACTATCCTTTTTCTTGACTTTAGAAAGGTAGTTTTGACAACACCAAAAACTTAGTTGTAATAGAAACTAGAAGCTGGAAGTTGAAGATCGACCATGTAAAGTGCCGAATAAGTAAGTTTGACACAACATTGTCAAACTTACCTCTCATTGACACTTTAGTGTTAATCATATTCGAGTCTGTTTTAACTTTGATAGATTCTGTTTAACTTTGACACTCCTACGTTAAACTTCCGTATCGATTTGTTACAACTAACTCTTATTTTATAGGAATCTTATATATATCTATTTTGTTACATTTTTGCAGGTCCTAAATATTATGGAACGTGTATATTATTGTTAGTAACTATATTTTATTATATTTTCTTATTTATTCTTGTTCCTAAATAATAGGGAGTACCTCTACTTCCTTACATTGTGTTTTGTGGCATGACCAGATAAAAGAAGTGGAAGAAGACACGTTCCATTGAAAAGTAGTGGAAGACGTGTACGAGTGCTCCAAGGTCAATAAATAGAAGACGAAGAAGACTAGAGACGTGGGATTAGATGATTATACACACGAGAGTTTTTTAGGCTGATTCGTTCTCTATCATTCACCAAGTGCACGAAGTCTACAATCGAATTTTGGAATCCATCTCCGGAGAGTGAATCCTACGGTGAAGGAGTAGTTAGATTGTTTCGTGTATTTTTTGTGTGTGATAGCCTTCGTAGAAATTATTCTAATGAGTGAACTTAGAAGAATTTCTATCTTATTTAGTACTTTGTTCTTCACTTGTAAATTTTTTTTTTGAATAGTGAAAACTGTTTTACCGTGTGGCTCTCAGGGTTTATACTTTATAAACCTTTGGAAAATTATTTCTGCTGTGTCAAACTCTTTTTCTTACGTGTGTGTTAAATACTTTGACTATCGTGTGTCAAACATTTTATTTCTGCTTTCTTTGACATAATTGTGTTAAACTCGGGCGCTAAATTCTATCAATTGGAGTCACGAGCCTCTACTTGACGGACTAAGTATTTGTTCCTGAGTGCAGCTTTTCACAATGGACATGTCAAGTGTGCCATGTCGTCCTCCCGTTTTGCATTGCAATAGGACAACCTACAACATGTGGAAATCCCGTATGCGAATTTACATCAAAGCTATTGATGAGCGAGCTTGGGCTGCATTGCTGGAAGGATGGACACCTCCGAAGGAAGAAATTATAGATCCTGAAGATGTAGCAAAAACTTTCACGATTCCAAAAGAAGAAGGACAATGGACGAATGAAGAACGAATGTCGTCAAACTGCAATGCCAAGGCTCTTAATGCCATTTTTTTGTCTGTTGATATTGGTTGTGCTAGGTTTATTTCAATTTTCTTTGAAGCAAGAGAAGCCTTGCTTATCTTACAAGCCAAATATGAAGGGTCAGCTAGCGTACGAAAGACCAAAATGAGACTTCTCACTACCGAATTTGAGAATCTCCGTATGGCCGAGGACGAAACAATCACCGAATATTTTGAGAAGATGGTGACTATATCAAATGATGCTCTCGCACTTGAAGAACCTATAAGCAATGGAAGACTCGTAAGTAAGATGCTTAGATCCCTACTTAAAAGATTCAACTAAAAAATTTCAGCCACTAAAGAGGACAAAGTTTGGAAAAGTTGGAGATTGGAGAACTGGTAAGCATTCTTACCACATTTGAAATGAATTTGAATGAACAAAAATAAGTTTACAGGGGCAAAAGCATCGCACTTCATGCTGGATAAGAAACAGTCGAAAGTGTACCAAGTTCATCAAAGTTTGACCTTGAGGTGTCAGACGATGAATTGCTAGATGAGGAACATCCTAATCTGGTGCTCTCGACAAAATGTTCAACAAATTCATGAGATCCATGAAGAAAGAAAAAGGTGAATCCAGCTCAAGGAGGTTCAAGACTACAACCTCCGTGCCTTCAAGTGCCTTAAGTAACTCAACCATATCCTCTCGTAAGAGTGATAAATACTCCAAAAATGGTATTAATCCTTTTTCAGAAAGTTCTACTTTTGATAATGTCAAGTGTCATGGGTGCTCTGGAATGGTTCATTTTGCTAACGAATGTCCAACTGTTCTAAGAAGAAAGAAGCTAAACTTTAACATCACCCTCAGTGATGACTCTGACACTGATGAGGATGAAGATGAGAAGGTTGTGTTATATGTAAGGATTAAGGAACTTAATGAAGATGACCTGATGGAGGTGGACAACATTGAAGAGTCTGAGCGAAAGGAAGATGCAAGTGATCTCACCATCGTACCATGTTGTGACACAAACAACTGGTACAATGTATCTAACTCTGACGTGTCAATGTCTGAGTATGTTTCAGGTCAAAGCAATGAGAAAGAAGGAAACTTTGTCACTACTCCAAAAGAGATGGAGAAAGTTAGTGATCTCTTTAACATTGTGGATAAAAAATGTGAGGAACAAAGACAGGAGATTGAAAGGCTTAAAGAAGAGAATCAGTCCTTAAGGAGACAGCTCATGAGATTGGAAGTTCTTCTTGCTCGGAGGGACAAAGATGTCAGCCATCTCAAGGAAAAGCTAAAGGAAGTTGATTTTGTCTTTTACAAAATCAATCGTGGACGTGACACTCTTGAATAGATCCTTGCCACCAAGAATCTGATGGAAGTGGACTCGGATATGTCGATCAAACACTCTTAGTTCTTGTCTTTTTTATCCTTAAAACATGATCAAATTCACAAAAGGGGAGTCTGACACCAGAGTATCAAACGAAAAGAAGAAGTCAAAGAAACATGTGTGTCATTACTGTAACAAGGCAGGTCACATCAAGCCTTTATGTAGGAAAAGAATTGCAGATGAAAACCAGAAAACAAGTTTAAATTGTTTTGTTGTTTATACTTCCTTAAAAACTAACATTGCAGGTACATAGTACTTTGACAGTGGCTGCTCCAGACATATGACAGGAGATCGATAATGTCCGTCAGACTACTCAGAAATTTGTGGTGGTTCTGTAACATATGGAGGAGGAGCTAAAAGAAGAATTACAGGCAAAGGAATGTTGAACGTGTCATACTTTCCAAAACTTCAACATGTGTTGTATGTGGAAGGATTCACAGCCAATTTGATTAGCATAAGTCAGCTATGCGATGATGGGATGGTTGTCAAGTTTGACAAGGATGTTTGTGAGGTATACGATAAAACTAACAAGTGTGTTATGTTTGGCAGTCAATCCTCAGATAACTGTTATCAAGCTGAACAAGAAGGAAGATGCCTGGTGTCGAAGCCTGACGAAGCTGAACTATGGCACCAGAAAATGGGACATGCAAGTACTCATTGCATTCAAAAACTCCTTAAAGCTGATGCAGTCAAAGGTGTTCCAAACCTGAAGTTCAATCCTGACAAAGTTTGTGATCCATGCACAAAAGCTCTTGCAGATGAATTTTGAATTAAGTCCATGCAAGAAGAACTGAGTCAATTTGAGTATAATGATGTTTGGGAGCTGGTTCCAAGGCCGAAGGATAAAAATATGATCGAAACCAAGTGGATCTTCATAAACAAGACCTATGAAAAGGGTAATGTTGTTAGAAATAAGTTGAAATTAGTTGCTCAGGGTTATACGCAGGTAGAAGGCATTGACTTTGACAAGACGTTTGCTCCTGAGGCAGGTTAGAGTCAATCCATCTCCTTATTGCCATTACTTGTGCTTTTGATTTCTCCCTATATCAAATGGACGTTAAAAGCACCTTTTTGAATGGGATCTTGGAAGAGGAAGCCTATGTCGAGCGACCCAAAGGATTTGAGGATCTGTCAAAGCCTGACTATGTCTACAAACTCAAAAATACTCTCTACGGCTTAATACAAGCCCCTCGTGCTTGGTATGAAAGACTCACAGAATTTCTTCTTGATCTGAGGTTTGTTAGAGGTAATGCTGATAAATACTCTTTGTTAAACATATAGGAAATAGTTTTATTATTGCTCAAATTTAAGTGGATGATATTGTCTTTGATGCTTCTGATGTCAAACTTGTTGATGAGTTTGTCACCAACATGTCAAACATGTTTCAAATGAGCATGGTAGGAGAGTTGAATTATTTTTTAGGTTTGCAGATTGTGCAACGTCAAGATGGAGTCTTTATATCTCAGTCCAAGTATGCTTTAGGTATTGTTAAGAGGTTTGGTCTAGATACTGCTAAACACATGAATACACCTATGGGAAGTAGTGATAAACTGTGTAGGGATAGTTCTGGTGTCAAAGTTGAACCTACCCTTTACCGAAGCATGATAGGAAGTCTCCTATACCATTCTGCTAGTCGCCCATATATTCTCTTTAGAGTTGGTGTATGTGCTAGATACCGGTCTGATCCTAAGGAGTCACACCTCAAGGCTGTTAAAAGGATAATCCAGTATATCTCTGGCACTCCTAATATGGGACTTTGGTACACAAAACAATCTGGCACTAACATTACACGGTATAGTGATGCGGACTG
Organism: Plectranthus barbatus; assembly: GCA_026898455.1. Lineage (NCBI taxonomy): Eukaryota > Viridiplantae > Streptophyta > Magnoliopsida > Lamiales > Lamiaceae > Plectranthus > Plectranthus barbatus. The sequence continues at coordinate 65,134 of JAPKLW010002185.1, forward strand.
GGCTGGTGATGTGGATGACAAAAAAAAAACACAAGTGGTGGTGGATTCCTAGTTGGTGCAAATCTGGTGTCATGGATCAGCAAGAACCAAAACTGCATTTCTCTCTCACTTGCTGAAGCCGAATACATCTCAGCAGCTAGTGATTGCACTCAACTTCTATGGATGAGGCAAATGCTAGAGGATTACGATTTACCTTCTGAAACTCTGACACTTTTGTGTGATAATGCTAGTGCTATTGAAATTGCTAAAAATCATGTTCAACACTCATGCACTAAGCACATAAATATAAGACACCACTTTATTCGAGACATGGTTGAGAAAGGTTTGATTACTTCAAAATTTTTGTCAACAAAAGAACAAATTGCAGATATTTTCACAAAAGCTCTTGACTTTGAGAGATTCTCATAATTGAGAAGATCTCTAGGCATGTGTAACCCCCCTGCCTTAGGGTTTGACAGTATGTGACTGCTTGTCTAGCTTTGACTCTGGGATGTTAAAGTTTGTTTGTCCAAGTTATAAAACAAAGAGATACAAGTGTGAGGTCTCAAAGTTATAAAACTTGGTGATTGTGTCCTATTTATTTTTCAAAATAACTAAAAGTACTATGGACAAAATGTTACTAGAACTCTGACCATGTGGAAATAAAGTTTATTTGAGGAATCAATGGGTTGATTTCTTTTGGTTCTTATCTAGTACTAAAGATTGGATGTGATTAGGCACACAATCTTCGTGGAAGGAGTGATGGGAATGTTTTTATCGACACTTTGTAACTTTGGACCCCCAGTGTCAAACTAGGTAACAGTCATTACACTTTAAATCTTTTTTAGCTTTATTTTTTTTCCTGCAAATTTGTTTTTAGTTGTTGCAGTTCTTAAGTTTTCGAATTTTAATTAACCTAGTTTGTTCTGAAGTGTCTCCTAATTTTAGAAATTACTTTTTGTTTTAGTTTATCTTTTAGTTGTTTAAATTATGATTTCCCCCTAATTTTCGGTGTTACTGTTAAACTCTTGTTCTACTTAAGTGTTTTCTGCAGTTTACTATTCATATCAATCACACGACATTCAAGGCTCACTCTCCTCCACAAAAACCATTCATCTTCTCTCTCTCTCTCAAATCACTCGCACATCTTTCTCTCAAAAATTCTCCATGGCTGATCAAAATATCCAAGATCTCCTCGCCAAGACTCTCGCCTCGCCAGACGGTGCCAAAATCTTGCGATGGCTCCTCGAGAGCCAAAAGGAGAAAGCTTCTCAAGCCTCTTCCTCTCAACCAAACATCGAAGGTACCACTCCTCCTCCTACCTTTGAACCCTTGACCACTCCACCATCTACCTCTGAAATTACTCCACCACCCACTTCCGCCGAACCCACTCCTCCAGTCATTATCGAACCTTCACCCTCTCTCACCACTGAACCCTCTCCTAAAAAGCCAACCTCCGAACCTCACACCTCTCCAACAAAATCACAAAACCCAAACTCTCTTTCCCTGCCTTATATTGAAGAATCGGACTAGGCATTTGATGAAGAGACTGAGAGAATTCTAAAGGAGCCCTTCCTCAACCCTGATTCGTCCTCCCAACCTTCAAAATCCTTCGAAAACCTACCTCTAACTGTTGGGGATGTGAACCTGGAAGAAGTTATCCGCGAACCTCCGCTTCACTTTGCTCTACCCGAACAAGAAAGATTCCCGATTGATGCTGATCAACCATGAAATTTGAAGCTGATCTCTGATGCCGTCCAACAACTTGAAAGAAAGATGCCTGAATGAAGGTCTGAAAGAATTTTTGAAGAAACTCTGAAAAAAGAGCACAAGAAGCATGCCGCAAGTTGAAGAAAGAAGGTGAAGCTAAGGAAATCTCAGAAGAGTCTAACGGATACCCTTCATGTGTTCACAAAAGTTGATGATTTGCCGGAGCCATCTTTGGAGACTGACAACATCGTATCAGACTATGAGTCCGGTGATTTGGATAGCTCTAACAAAGACTTCAAGATGGATCTTCAAGAACCCGAACAAACTGAAAAACATTCTGACTCAAGTGGTGAGCAACTGGAAAAGAAAAGGAAGAAGCCTGAAGTTGTACCTTCAAAGAAAAGCAAGCCAAAGCCGAAGAAATCAGTGTCAAAGTCTACCAAACGACGTGTAAAATCCTATTCTCCTGAACGATCTGAAGCTCAGCAGTCAAAGAAGCCCAAGGTTGAACAATCTGAGTCCATGGAGCCCTCATCCTAGAAAGGAAAAGGTACTCCATCCTCCTCTGACGAAGATTCTGATTATGATGTTAGTCGATCATATTCTGTGAAGTACTATCACTGCCTTGCTAAGTCGCTTAAGGTGCTTTACTCTAAGAGGGAGTTTAAGATTGAGAAAATGACGGATAGCTCTATGTTTTCGAAGTTTAGGTTAGACTTGTTGCTTAAGAAAAAGGGGTCTCCTGAAAACTGTAACTGAGTTTACTTCTTTTAGTACTACTTTGGTTCTTGAATTTTTTGCCAATATGTTGAAAGACGAGGTGTTCCAATCTGACAAACTCAAGTTTGGGAAGTCCTTTGTTAGAGGAAAGGTGATAAGGTTTGATCCTGATTCTATTAATGCATTCCTTGGGTTGAAGTCTAAGAATGTTGAAGCTTTGCCAAAGTCTGCCGAGAAGGATTTGGCTGAGGAACTGACCGGAGGGAAGTCCAAGACTTGGGTGACCAAGATGCCTGCGTCCACTCTGACCTGGAAGTACGTGGCAGTGTTCAAAATTTGTGTGCATAATTGGTTTCCAAACAGGAACCTGTCAGTGGTTTCACGGGAACAAGCTGAACTTCTCTACAGGGTTGGAACTGGTCTCCCTTTCAACTTTGGCCAAGCAATGTTTACTAACATTTTTCGTGCAGTGTCAAAGTCAGATTCCACTTACCTACCGCATCCTTGTCTTCTCCATACGCTTATTGTATCTCAAGGAGTCATTCCGTTGGAAGAAGAGTTGAAGTCCGATCCCATCCCTCTGGTCTTTGAGCAATCTTTGACTAGAAAGGGTGACACAAGGTTCAAAGACTTGTCATATGTTCCGAGTGACAATTCTGAGGATGAAGATGTGGATGCTGGTACTTTCTCCCAAGATCGAACTTCCAAGATCCACCAAGCCAAGAGGCTTCTCAAGTAAGCTCTGAAGTTGCTGCAGGATCTGGATTAAAGCTTCCCCAACTGGTACCATTCAGGGGGAGACTAGGAGGGAGATGAAGATGGAGTCTGCTGCAGCATGGATATGTTGATGATGGATCACCTACCCTTTTAAAACAATTTACTTTTTCTTGCCATAAACAATTTCAATTTATGTTTATGTTTGACTTGTTAAGTTTCTTTTTGTGTTGCTGGATATTTTAAGATTCAGGGGGAGTTCTTTGCAACCTCTGTAATCTTTGTTTTAATTGCTTAATGCAATATCTCTGTTTTGCTTATGGATGATCCATATCTTGATTTCGTTTATTATGGTTACACCATAAAAATTTGTGTGGCTTTGAATGCTATTTTTGTTATGGATGATCCATATGGAATGGTAATTGATCGGATAAGCTTAAGGGGGAGATTGTGAAGTGCCGAATAAGTAAGTCTGACACAAAGTTGCCAAACTTACCTCTCATTGACACTTTGGAGTTAATCTTATCCTAGTCTGTTTTAACTTTGACACTCCTATGTTAAACTTTCGTATCTGTTTGTTACAACTAACTCCTGTTTTATAGGAATCTTATATATTTCTGTTTTGTTACGTTTTTGCAGGTCTTAAATATTAGGGAACATATATATTATTGTTAGTAACTATATTTTATTATATTTTTTTATTTAGTCTTGTTCCTAAATAATAGGGAGCACCTCCACTTCCTTATTAACCTCCACGTGAGTTTGTGGACATTGTGTTTTGTGGCATGACCAGGTAAAAGAAATGGAAGAAGACACGTTCCATTGCAAAGTAGTGGAAGACATGTATGAGTGCTCCAAGATCAATAAATAGAAGACGAAGAAGACTAGAGACTAGGGGATTAGACGATTATACACACGAGAATTTTCTAGACTGATTCGTTTGCTATCATTCAACAAGTGCACGAAGTCTACAATCGAATTGTGGAATCCATCTCCGGAGAGTGAATCCTATGGTGGTGGAGCAGTTAGGTTGTATCGTGTATTTCTTGTGTGTGATAGCTTTTGTAGAAATTATTCTAATGAGTGAACTTAGAAGAATTTCTATCTTGTTTAGTATTTTGTTCTTCATTTGTAAAAACTTTGTTCTGAATAGTTAAAACTATTTTGCCGTGTGGCTCTCGGGGGTTTATACTTTATAATCCTTCAGAAAATTATTTCTGCTGTGTCAAATTCTTTTTCTTACGTGTGTATTAAATACTTTGACTATCGTGTATCAAACATTTTATTTCTGCTTTCTTTGACACCATTTTGTTAAACTCCGACACCAAATTCTATCATACCAGGCATAAACTTTGTTTCTAAAGGGAGAAATTGTAAGAAGCTAAAGCTCAACATACTGAATCAAATTTCAAAAATTAAAGATGAAGAAACTAGAAATTAGAAATCTAGTTTTGGAACTTGAAACTTGAAAAGAAAATAAAGTCATTTTGTGGAAATTGAATTTTCACCAAAGGAAACCAGAAACATAAAACTTGAAATTTGGAGGATTTTAGTTTTCAGTTTCAAAGCTTAAAGAGCACGTGAAAAGCAAGGAGGCAAAAGGAATTCGAGTGGAACTCAAAGTCTTGTCCAAGATTCCTTAAAAGTGTCGACCAACAATCATGTACAAGGTATCTCAGTTTTTAAGTCTCTTGTACTAAAACTTATTCTGACAGAGAGCAGGTGAAAGTACATTGGAAAAAGACAAAAGAAGAACAGAGCAGAGAAAACTGCTACGATAGAGAAAAATGGTAATGATTAGACGACATAATCCTTGATTCTAACGGATTAATTCTTGTCTCTAACGGACATAAATTCAAATGGTCGACACATCATTCAATAAATAACAGACCACTTCGATAGAAATCAATACCTAAAACTTACACGAAAATCAAGTAGAAACTCTGTCAAAGTAAAAGCTTAAAAGTTCTCTAAACATTCTGTGTGTGTGAACACAAGGCTTAAGCTTTCTAAGCTCAATCTTATCATTTGGTGTTTATTACTTGAAGCTCAATCTTATCATTTGGTGTTTATTACTTAAAGTAATAAACACAATAGTCAGTTTTCCATTCCGAAATTCTGATTATCACAGGTATAGCCAACCACTGAAGTTCTGGGAAGAACAACAAACATCCAACTTTTCAGTTTGAAGGCTGCGAGGTGTGTCCTCACTTCAAGATTGAAGAAGGAAGCAGACCAAGTTTCAGGACGAGTGACCTAGCAGGCCAAAGGACATTGGCATCCGACGGGCTAGTTATAGATCGTGAGACGTCTTGTAATCTGTTGCTTAGTGAAAAATTGAATTAAGTTCCGAAGAGTGGACGCAGGATTTAAGGCTCCGAACCACTGTAAATATCCTGAGTCATTTATTGCTTTATTTATGTTTATGGAATTTAAGTTTTCGTACTAAATTTGAAACCTTCAATACTTTCTAAGTATTGAAGTGTATACTTGAAACTTAATCTTAAAACTATCAGGCTAAATCATGTTTTCGAAAACTGAAAAAGTAAAAATTAAGTTTCAATTTTCAGAAGTGCAAACATATTAATACTTCCGCTGCATACAAACTACTCTGATCTTGGGACCAACAACTCGCTATTTGGAATATTTTTGTGGATGTCTGTTTTTCAATTTGGTTAATGTATTTCAAATTTGGAATACACGAAGGACAATTATCAGTGTAGAATACACACGAAATGAACCAAAGAATACATGGCATAACAATTCTTCGTGGCGAAGAATTGCCAAATGGTTCGACAACGAATTAATTGTGGGTGGTAAGTGATGATTGCAAATATTCTCTAGATGTACAAATGAATCAAACAAAAAGAGATAAATATTCATTTCATCCTACCTCAACCACAATTCCCACGCGCCACCACCACCTGCGCCCTTCTTCTTGCCGCTTTTTTGACCAAACCACTAAACCACCGGCTGTAAAACCACATTCCATGGAAAGCTCGTACTGCAAGGATTTCATAGAGCTTGGAATTGCTCGAATCTGTCGAGTAATGAAAGAGATAATCATGCCAGAAGTTAGCTTGCAGGTAAGTATCGATAATTTGATGTCGGCTTGAAACTCTTATCAAGTGATGAAGAGTCGTCGATTTAACTTCATATTCTTGTTCCCCATAATTTCAGGAACACTTTGGTGTGCTTGGATTGCCACCCCCATCGCTGGAAAGCTGAAACCACCGCCTCACCTCCATTGCTGCAGTGAGTTTTCTTCAAGCTTTTTCGGCAAGTGTTCTCAGTTTTCGGCCGTGTATTTCATGTTTGTTGTATCCTAGCATGTTCATGAACTTGTGGTGGTGGGCTTTCGGAGTTGAAAAGGGCCGAAGTTGGCCAAAATTGGTTTGCTCAGTCCGCACGATGCATTTTGCATCGGACTGTAGCTATGCACATTGGCATGTCGATAGATGAACCCACATCGGTCAACGTGGGTCTGCATCGGTTGATGTGACTAGTGTTGGTCCCGAATTATCAGGGTATAACTTGGCAGCGAAAAATGTGTTAGTTCGTTTCTTGCGCTCTGCTGGTTACTCAGCTGACTGGGACCTTGTCAGCTGGTAAGTCAACTGGCACTCTGAGTACTCAGCTGACTGGCAACTGGCTCGTCAGCTGGTAGCTCAAGACTTAGAATGTTTTTAGGTCTTGTTTGCACAGTTATATCAGTTTTCAGATATACACCAGCACTTGGGTGCTGGGTTTTAAAACAGTATGAAATGCAGAAAGCTGATAAAAGACAAAGGATTTATAGTGGTTCGATCAACTGATCTACGTCCACTCTCCAGTCGTAACACTGGAAATTTCACTAAGAGTAATCGGGTACAAGCGTCCTACGATCTATCTCTAGCTGGTGAATGCCTCGTCCACCAGTTCACTAGATCAACCGCTCCCGGCCTTGTCCTTCTTCAACTCTGATCAGCTGTTGGAGTGCGAGCACGTCACTTCAACCTCCTTAGCTGACTGCGTGGGTGTTTAGTTCTCCCAAGAACGTGTCTTCTCAATACGGCAAAAAGCCCGTAATAACTCAGGTGCTGGCTGGCACAAGAGCTGCTGTGAACTTCCTCAGAAGAGAAAGAACACCAACGAGATCTGTAACTTACAAGCTGGAAGCTTGAAGTCTCGTGTTTGAATAAATCAACACACGGAAAAGCTTTAAGTAAAGCCTCGAAAGATTTGCTTGCTTGCTTGAGCGTAATAAATTCTGAGTCTTTCGGTAGGTCAAGAGTATTGAATGTTGGGAAGCAAGCGCCTTAAATGTTGGTAGTTCCGACCTATTTATAGACGCAGGATCCCATTCAAATTTCTAGCCGTTTGGACTCATCCGGAAAAGGTCTCTGTCGTCGCATGTCCTTCTGACGGCGGCAGGTAGGAATTTCCGGAAAGCGCCATGCTTTTGTCCACTTTATCTGACATTGATCTCTTTATGTCAGAACGGCACTATTCGTCAGTACGAGGAATCGGAACTGGTGTCTTGAACTGATAGACTTTAAGGTATCCTCCCTTAAAGTCATGCTTTGTCAGTTTATTCCTCAGACGAATCTTCTTTTTGTCTCTAAGACTCTGGGAGAGCGAATCTTGAATTCTGCTGGTAACATCCGACTGGTAGAACATGCTGGTGATCTTTGTGCTGGCAAGTCTCTGCTGGTGACTTGCGTTGACAATCTAAGTCTACCAATTTGTCTGATGTTAACTCTTGGAATCTCCCATGACTGGTGGCTTCACCGTTGGTGAACAGTGTCAGTGAGAACACCTATTCTGCTGGTAGGATTTGTCAGCCGCCTGCTGGTGAAATCCTTCCCAACTGGTGAACAGTAACCAGTCTATAGCTCTACTCATGCTGGTGAACAGTGTCAGCATGAGTCTTGTAAGTCGCTTGCTGGTGATACTTTTCTCAACTGGTAAGTACATCTCATGCTGGTGAACAGTAGCCAGCATGAGTCTTGATCAGCTGCGACTTACAACTCAAAAGACCTAGACAGGACTTTACATTTGAGATCTAGAGCTATCTAGAGACAACTGACGCTGGTAGGACTTAGGGTTTGATCCACCAAAACACCAAAACTAGAATCTAAACAAGTAGCTACTGGGGAGAGGAAACTTAGCCAAATTTCCCAACAACTAGCGTTGGTTGAAGCATGTGGCCCATTTTTAATTTTCTTGCAGGACGCATTCAGCCACCCAGCACGCAGACGGCGGTCACCGTCCGTGCTGTCTGGGTTGCCAATTGTGCATAGGTTCAGGGAAATGTGATTTTTCGTCCGTTCTCGATCCGATTCATCCTATTTTCAATGCATGAGCTTAAATATCAATAACAAGGCATGTTATATATATGATTATACACTAGATTATGAATTGGGATGTTGGAAATTATTGAGTCAATTAATGCATCGTTAAATATGAAGTTTAGCCGTTTAATACATAAACGTGCTTTAAATGAGTTGACTTGTTAACCGGGGATTAGTTAACATGTATGAGTGTGTTTGATTGATTTCCATGCATGCTTCAATTTACAAAGATGCATGTTGGGTTGTCAGGTTTGTCAGTCTCATCAGTCAGTCATAGGACTTGTGTATCAAGTTTAACATCAAAATACAACATATAGAGAATGGGATCTCAATTTATCACACGATATATGGAAGAAAGTAATATCAGAGATTCATGCAATGAAGATTTCCATAGTGGAGATATGCATATGAATATACATATCTCAGGATCAGGCTCTTGTCGTAACTGCTTTATCTTTACACCTCCGCATTCTCATCCTCACAACTAACCTGTGCATTTTAAAAATAATGTCAGGGGCTAAATACTTATGTACCCTATGGAGACAATGCCTGAAAATATACATTTATACTTTTGAATGCTATGCCACATATAAATAAAACACGGGGTTTTCAAAAAACATCTGATCGTGCTATATTCAAAACATCTTTATCGTATCCCATTGAAATTCGAACGCACGTATAAAAAATTCATATGTCAAACATTAATCATGTACATGATTAATCCAAAAATTTACTAGAGTGCAGACTAGTTGTACAGGACATTCCTGGGAGCAAACCCACAACATGATATCTCTGAGAACAAACCCAATTCATATAATATTATGGGAGCAAACCCGATTCATTTAATATTCTAGGAGCGGACCCAATTCACATAATATTCTCGGAGCAAACCCATAATCGCACATAATATTTTTGGGAGCAAACCCATGGCACAGGAGGCACAACTCCAAATCATTAATCAACGACACAGTTATGGGAGCAAACTAATGTTTCATGTTAGCATGTAGATGTAAAATCATTGATCTGATCAATTCGTATCTCCTTCAATCATCAATACAGGGGAAAGAACTAATTCGATGGATTATTTAGCGTTAACCAATTTGCACCTCAGTTCCATGTGACAACCCCCTTCATTTGTGAATGATTGTTTGAGATTTCAGATGTGATATGTTTATTTGAACCTCATACTTTATTGATAACTATGTCTTCCGCAGTAAAACATCCGACTCACCTGTAGCTGAAAATACGTACTGATTTAACTGTGAAAAAATAAATTTTAATTACTTAGTAGTACAACATGTTGTACAAAAATCGCATACTTGATCAGTGTCTTTGTTTTTAAAGCAAATAGATGCGAACCCTATTGTACTTGAGAATCTTTGTCCTCAAATACTATGTTAAAAAGCCATTTTCATTAACTTATTTATTTTATAAAAGTTTGTTTAAATATTTTGTGATTTTTATTATAATGCTTAATTTTTTTTAATAAGTTATGCTTTTATGTCATTTATTAATATAATAAATCTTAAAAACCTCAAACTTATTTAAAAAATATTTCTTTTATTATTTCCTGGGATAGTTTGACTGCTCATTATTTTATTGTCTATTTTTTTTTCATTTTAATAAAAATAAACTCATTTTATCATCTGGGGTAGTTTGGTTCTTCATTAATTGTTATTATTCCCTATGCTAGTCTCATTCATTTGATTAACTCTTTTTTATAATTTAAATAAAAAAATTAACTTATTTTTATCATTTCGTATGGTAGTTTGATTGTTCATTAATTGCTATAATTTCCTTTGCTATTTTGGCAGCGCATTCATTTCCTAGGCTTGGTTGCTTCACCCACCCCTATTTTCCAGCCTTCTAATTTAGTACTTCCCTTGGGATATTTCTTCATGGATAATACTTTTTGGTCTAGGTTGGTGTATTTTATTAAATTAACGGATTTAAGGGATTAGTAATTATTTTATGATTTATTTATTATTTTTTACTATAGGGATTAGTAATTATTAAAGTGTATTTTTGCACAACCACTTTTAATGATTTTTAACTAGTTTAGCACTTGTGTGATGCACGACAATTATATTATATTACGATGAATTTATTATTTTATATTATGATTATTGTGCATTAGTATTTATATAAAAATCATGTTAAAAAAAAGATAATATAATGAGTGCATAAAACTGTTATGCATTTCATACATTTTAAAATACTAACATATATGAAATATTAGAAGTACATTGATACTAAGATTATCATCATTACTTGCTAAAATTTGAAATTCACTTTAAATTGTAACCATAAAAAACAACAACTAGTTTGACTCGTTAAATAAGGATCCATTTATTTAAAAAAATGTCAATATGTAATAATTGTCTTTCACTCTTATTAATAGCGCGATAATATATGAAATAATAAAAGGGAATTGTTTTATTTAAAATTTAATACGTGAACTAATTTCAATTAGTATTGTAGTTTCAATAATGTGATTGTATAATAATAATTTAATTTAACATATCTTTCAAAATATATAATAAAATAATTGTTGGTTACAAATCAGAATGTTAAACACGCATTGGAAAATATTACTTGTTAATGCTCAACACTGACAATTTTGATTATCGAAAAACTTTTTAAGTCAGTTATCTCCTTAACTTAGCTGATTTCAGATAATATTTTGGATCTCAAGTCAAGAACATAAATTAGCAAAGCAGGTAAATGACAAGGATATTTATAGTGGTTCAGAGCCTAAAGTCCTACGTCCACTCTTCAACCACACGAGTTGAGAAACTCACCTCCAGTGGGTAACTCTAATAAGAAGCTAAGAGTCTCGTGTCTTGAAGAACACGGTGTGATATGAGAGCTTTGAGAATGCTTTGATAATTCTTGTGTGTAACTCATTTTGGTAGGTGTCATGCGAAGGTTCTGGTTCCAATAACCTTCTCTTTGTGAACCATCTCCACTGTTATAGGCGTCTTTGAGAGATTCGAAATGTAGCCGTTTGAAACAAATTCGAATCGATCGATTGGTCTTTTGTCTATGATATGATGCAAACTAAAGATTCTTTCGTCTTTAAGTCTGCTCCATAAAAGTTTATTTTCTCGTCTTTTTATGAGTTTGGTATCACAAGTTTCTTCATTTCGGCTCAAGGAAACTGGTGGATAATCTCTGCCGCTGGTAACTTGCCAGTTCCCATTATCTTCAAGCGTGTCATTTCTCGGCAAGTTCCAAAACTCCAAACTAGTGAGTGAGTAAGTTCCAATTACAATTTGATAAACCTATACATGACTTCCAAATTTGATCTATACTAATACATAGAGACAGTCAGTTCTATACATTCATAACTGACCACTGGTTGTTTGACACAACAAAACTCAGGGATTTTAATTTAGCCCGGGACCGACAACTTGACCCGAATAAACCGAGCTAAATACCGGGTTAGGGTTGAAAAATTCTTAACCGATAAGAAACCGGACTAAATGGTCCGGGTTAAATGGGTTGGACCCGCCGTACCGCCGGTTGGCTCAAAGGGCCATTTCATTTAAAAAAAAATCCATTTAAATATTTTAATATAATTAAGTTATTTATTTTGAGAAAAAATAAATATCAACGATTTTATACTATAAACTTATTTTATATTTAGATGGAAGTGTTTTGGTAAATTTTATGTCACACAAATGATATACATATATTTTTACTACTAAGAAATATTATTTTAAATAAATAATTTAAAAGAATATTTGATAAATAATTGATTTCTAAAATATTAACTATTATTTTAAATAAATTATATTCTTAGAGTTATTTAGGTTCACAAACTTATAAAATTATTTTCTAAAACTTCAATATCTTGTTAAATAAATACTTATTATAGTTTACTTTATGTCATAATAAATTATTTAATATAATAAAGAGACCTCATCAAAATTTTATGATATATAATATATTATTACTATTATATATATACATACATATATATATATATAATGGCTTAGTATATAATACAATATTTTTATGTTAGTATTCAATTATAAAAATAATTATACTATTATTTTTTATATATAATTAACTTTATTAATAAAATAATATATACTTAAACTTAATAAAAAATAAAAATAAAAAACTCATAATTTTGTCAGCCCGACGGGCCAGCCCGAAAAACGATGGGTTTGGAATTCTCAACCCAAAAAAAGTTGCGGTCCGTTTAGCCAGGATCGATTAACCAGCAACCGATAAAGCTAGCCCGAAACCCAAAACTAACTCAAAAAGGAGAAATACCAGTAATATAAATTAATTAATACCATGATTAAATAACATACTCTTTTACTTTTATAAATATATGTGGCATGAATAGCAAATTAATTAATATGTAAATTAATTTTGTAGAGAGTAAACTAACCGTTCAATTAATGTACTATTAATGAAAATGCAATTTTCATATAAACTTTTGATTTATCTTTTGTTATATATACAGATATACATTAATTATATAATTACAAAATATATTTATATTTAATTAGAATTATTTATTCTAGAAACAAACTTATAATAATTGATTTTATACTTGTGGCCCGTGCCAATTCCTGCATCAAGCTTGGATCGATGATGATCAAATATATTTACTTTATTTTTTAATTAATGTTAGTTGTATTTTTTTAAATATTTATTCAAATTGTGTTATAAGATCACAATATGATATAAAATAACATACACTATGACATATATGTGGCATGTCATGCGACATAATATTATAAAACAAAGTTATATAAAAATCACAATGTTCTAAATTAAATTTGATGATAAACTTATATATGTGAATGTACATATAACTAGATATTGTACAATAAATTAAACAATAACTTAATATTCAGTTATTTAAAATGTCAAATGATCTTATGTCCACTCTTCAATTGCCATAAGGATAAAAAATTACTATAACTGGGTTACAAGGTGATGTAACTAGTCTATAGCAGTCGCGAGAAGCTCCCACGTCGTCTGGCTGTATGCGCACCCAACTAGTCCACTTCGTAACTTCTCTCTTCACTCGCTGGAAGGTGTGAGTTTGAGTTCTTTGGAGAATGTATTCAGTGTTGGTGTTCTTGAGTGTCAATTTTTTGAAATGAGTTTGAGTTCTTCAGAGAATATAGTCGTTATTGGTGTTCATGAGTGTTGGTTTCTTAAAAGAGTTTGTAAATAGATCTCAAATTCCACTCTAAAGATAGAATGAACTCAAGAAGGTTTACTCTTAGCAAAGAGGCTAAGAGTTTTGTGTTCAAAGACACATAAAAATTGATACTACTTTGATGTTGTGCTAATTATTCAACTAACACGGCACAAGAATAAAATATCAATCCAGATCATTCTCAGTTCGCCTGCTAGATTACTAGTTAATGATGCGTTGCTTTTGTATCGAAGCTCGATATAGTCGTTGAGTTTTGTAATTATCCTAGGCAATGAAATAAATCTAACTATCTAACTAAGAAAATAATAACCAAAACATGAAACATAACATCATTCATCATCATCATCATTCAATCAGCTCCTCTCTCTATTCAACAATTGTAAGAATCAATCATAAGGCAATCTAGTTTAACAAATGGTGAAAGATAGGATATTGGTTTGAAATCCACAATGAATCAACAAAGATAGAATAAAATGCTGCAAACATACATTTAATTCAGCCAACTATGGTCAATCTACCCTAGACTTCCTAATCCCCTTAGTATCGGCGAATTAGGAGTTCATGAAGTTAGACGCTCAAACCGTTACATTATTAAATCTAACCTCACTCCAAATGGATCTTAGATTATTGACCTATAGGCTATCACCGCACATGGGTTGGTTCAATACCTATATGCTAGCACACTATTCACGACTCCCGGATCCACGTATTGGCTGCAATTTCGGAGCCTAACAATCCCATAGCTGGTTAATGCCTACACTATTGATTTAGGATAAAAGCTCTAGTGAGTGCAATCAATTAGGTGAAGGTAAACATACATCCAACTCAATCAAATAATCCAAAGCTTCATCCAACCAATATCCAATAGAATTTAGCTACACATACCTTCAATTTGGTTCAATTGATAACAAAAACTAATAAAATCCATTACAATGTAAGAGTAGGATAGAAAATTTCCCAAATGTTGTGGATTTGGTCTTGATCTTCATATCTTCTCCCCTCGATTTGAATTTGGCTTGGATCCACCTTAATTGAGGTTTGGAGAGAGTCGGATGTGAATAACAGTCTAAATTTTTCCAAAAGTCCTTGCCAAATGCATTTCTCCACCTTTTATATTAAGTGAACAGACCCATATCTCGCCAAAGACCAATCCGTCTCGCCCGGGATTTGCCAGAACTAAAAAATTGCCAAAAACATTTGCAGGATCCTGCCCAGGACCGATTTGGCTCGAATGAAATTTGCCTCTGTAGGGCGGATCTCGGCCGAGCTCTGCAGGGTTTGGTCGAGATCTACCTTACAAAGCCAAATCTCGGCCGAACCCAAACGGGTCTGGGCTAAGACTTGGCTCTATTTTCACCATGCTGCTCCTCTCACTCCATCTGGGTCTAGATTTCCAAAGCTTCTGCAAGATATGGATCGAAATTCCACCAAAAGTTGGCAAAATTTGATGATTTATGCTCATTTGCTTCCCTACACCATGTCAACACGACAAAAATGAACAAAAACCTATGATAAGTGGGCGAAATAAACACAAACAAGCACTCAAACACCTTGAAAAATTGGTCATTTCACACACATATCATAATCCCCCCAAGCTTGAACCTTTGATTGTCCTTAATCAAAACAAAGTAAAGAAATCATTCTACCTAGTGCAATACTTCATAGCTCTTCATATTAATCTTAGCATGCCTCAATCAAACGAGATTATCACCTAAATATGTGCAACAGTTAATGCAAGAGACTCAAACCTCTCAAAAAGATAGATAAAAGCAATGAAACTCACTCCCTCACATGTTTAGGGACTATTCACTCAAGCACGAGATATCGAGTTTGATTTCCATAAGCTTGCATCCTATCTCACCACTATACTACAACAAGCTAGATTCTAGAATGAAAAAGGTCTTTATCTTGGTTATAACGTGGTTGTTTAAAAGGTAGATGGTTTTAGGCCAAAGTGACTAAACTCCTCAAATTCCCAAAACCTCCAAGCATTTGCTTCAAACAACCAATCCCGAGGCTTATTCGACTCACTTCTTTTTTGTTTCTTTCTTTTTGTTTTCTCCTTTTGTTTTTCATTTTTTTTCATGCCCTTGCATGTTTCACTTTTTTCCCCTTTTTTCACAACAAAATTTTTAGTTAGTGCTCATTTTTCATGACTTGCACCTCTTCTTTTCTACTCTTCAATTTCTTTCTTTGCCTCAACAAACAGGATTCGATTCACCAAAACAACCAATTCCCATACCCACACTCACACATCCGTATTCACCCTCGTACACACATCCCCCAAACTTATTCCTAATTAAGCTCAATCATGGGGAACAATGATATGGAAGGAAAATATTGATCAAATAACACCTTATACCCCCAATGTGCAAGGTAGAACTAGGAATCAATGGCGTAATATCATTTTCTAGTCAAAAGCTCATGCTAATAGATAGAGAACGGATGCAAGTTCTAGATTTCTCACTCATAATCTCGCCTCTCACAATCGAAAAGATATGACAATGTCAAAGCTCAAGTCTCACAGCTGTTGTCAAGTCTCAAGCATTAAACACGCACAAAGCTCAACAATTCAAAAGTTTAACCTAAGCGTGCTTTGATATCAATGATTCGCCCCATCATAGGTTTAAGTAGAACTCATACTTCACTAGTTCATCAAGAGTGGATCTCAAGTCTAGTTCGGGTTCATCACACAACACACAATCATGCAAACAACCTAAACAACAACTATGCAATCAACAATCATAACCTAAATGGCAAGAGAAACGATAGAATGTATTACCTATCGACATCCACGATCAAACCGCTCTCCATCAGCCTTATTGTACCTACTAACACAAACACAAATACACCACCACTTGAGCATAAATCATTTCAACTTAAGCTCATAACCACCAAATCAAAATTTCACTTCAAAACACTTCCACCATGAACCTCAACAAAAACATGGGCATTCAAACCAACAATTATTCATCCAAACATCTTTCCACCAAACTTTCCATCCCTAAATTTAAAATCAAACAATGTACCACTAGCTCCACCATACATTCCACATGCCATTCATCATCAACATATAAGAAAAATAAAACAATGAATCCTCAAATCAATGAACCTCAAATCAATAAATGATAAAAACCATTCATGATCCAACATATCCAAATCCAACAATATTGTACAACCATATCGAATCATTCAAATGTAATCAATATCCAAATCCAAACATAAGAGAAATTATCTAAACAAATAAAAGTAGATAGAGGCAAGGTAGGAAGAGGAGAAGAGTAAACCGAAGCACCGACAGCCGGCACATCCCCCCAAACTTAGTCAAGTAAGACTAAGTTTGTAAAATAGGCGGACGGTGTCTAGTCACTCCTCTCGGTCCTATGGGGAAAGATCATGGCGGCGGCGGTATGGCACAGACAAATGGCACTGCAACTCCCAAACATCACCATAGATCTCCCCAATGCACATATCAAGTCCCTCGAACCGGGAAGCTATAGCATCCTGACCGGCAAAGTAACCAGTCTGGAATGCAGCAAAGTCCCCCTGCATCGCAGTCATCCGTACATCAAGGCCCTGTATAGAAACAGACAAGGACTCAATAGTGTCAGAGGTCCTCTGCATCATCGTAAACATCTGTCGCTACTACTCCTCCATGGGCTTTGATGCCTGAGAACTAGATCCTGCTCCAACTCCTTGTTGCTACGACAAGTCCTTGTTGGAGCGAAAGTAACCATTGCTAGTCAAAATGCCAACAAAGTCTTGGTGATCTTCAGAATCCATCAACCAATTGGATCGATCATTCAAATCATCCACAGTAGTTAACCCCGAACGGGGCATCTTAATCACCTTCTCCCCAAACTTTTAATAATAACCCCGTCGGTGAGCAGAAACCAAAAACTTAGCAGCAACAAGAGAGGTAGTATCTAAGGGCACATATGGGGCAAATGGACCAGTCAATGGGATATCAAAATGTACTAACGACCTCTAACCTTAAATGCCGCAGAGATGGGAGTGCCACGCTTCATCACTGTCACGGTGGCCATGAACTCCTTGGTGAGGTCCATGTATGCCGGCCACAACCCCATCAAGTAACTCTTCCATCCAAGGCCTGTAAGAAGATTCCACACGTCTTACTTCAACTCCAAGGCCTCCAATGCCTCACCACAATGATATCTCATGCCCACAATGTTCTTCTCCACAACGATTTTGTATCATGAATACTCCTCATCATTGTAATTGGCGGGGTGACGGATTCCTGACGTTGATTGACTCCCTCGTGCTTTCTTGCTGGCCATAATGAGAAATATGAGTTGAGGTTGGCACGAAATTGATGGGTAAAGCAAGAATTTAAATTTTAGAAGTGAAAATTTTGCTAGAAATCGAGTTGGGGCAAAATGAGCCCTAGACCCCTTTTAAAATTATGCCAGATCTCGGCTGGGATCCTGTAAGTTTGGTCAGGATTTTAGTCTATCCCAACATTTTTTGAAAATTTTGAACCATCTCGACCGAACCCAAGGCAGCACTGAGCCGGGTTTAGTCGGGAATCTCCTCTATCCCACTAAAATTTTGCACTCCCGGTTGAGCTCGACCGAACCCAAGTCAACATGTGGCCGGGTTTAGTCGATATGTTTTAAGCTGGGGCAAGATTTTTCAGTCCGAGGCGAGATTTCTCTCTGTTTTCCAGCTCCCCGACTTCTTTTCATCCATATTCTCAGCTACAGGGCAAAAATTGCATCCCCCAAACTCAACTTCTCAACATCAAAACACAATCTATATGCAAAAACATCACAAAACATTAATCATCCTCATTGAAACTTCATTCCTACCGCAATCAACAAAACCAAACAAACCAACACTTATTCAAAATCAAAAAGCAACTAAAAGCAAATAAAATTGGGTTGCCTCGCAACAAACGCTTGTTTAAAGTCAGTAGCTCAACTTTATACCTTTTTGGCTTCAATAATTATCAAATGGAGAAGAGTCGGAACTCGTACCTTGATCTATGTCCCAAGGCTCACCCAGAAAAATCAACTTTCTTCTTGCGCTTCGAGGTACTTCATCTTCAAATCTAGCTTTCTTAGCTCTCAACTCACTTTGATCGAATAAGTCCCTGGGTCATCATTATCATCTTTTATTTCTTTCAAGCCAACCACAATTGGATCCAAACTTGTTTTCAACCTTTTTGTTCCATCTCCCCTTTCAAACTACTCTCTCTTCTCATTCAAAGGTTCACCATCCTTATCTTCTTCCATTCCGTCAACACCCTTAAGGAGAAAAGCAAACACCACTCCTTTACCTTCACATTGAAGAGTAAGCTCCCCATTATTCATGTCAAACAATGCATCAGCTGTATGCAAGAATAGTCGCCCAAAGATTAAGTGGATACCCCCTTGGTTTTTCATATCAACTACTAAGAAGTCACCCGAGAAGGTGAAGTCCAACACTTCAACATTCAGATCCTCTACAACTCCTCTTGGATAACATAGAGCGTGATTAGCCATTTGTCGGCTTCAACACTCCAACATTCAACTCCTTGAACAAAGTCCACGACATAATATTCACACTAGCACCAGAGTCACAAAAGCTTTTGGCCACTATGGTGTCCCCAATCTTACAAGCAATCACAAAGCTTCCCAGATCATCCTTTTTACTTGTTAATTTCCTTTCTCCTTTTGCTTCAACATCCTCACTAGGACCATCTTCGATAGACTCATCCTCATTCACACCACTCATCGGTTTCAACTCTTTCTCAATCAAGTGATCAAACAAAGGAGCATGTTGGATCTCCTCCGGAAGTGGCATCTAAATGTCACCTTTCTTCACATAGTCAATGAATTTTACTTCCACTTCTTGAGTCACATTCTCTTTCATTTCTTCACCTTTTTCAAGTCACCTCACCTTTCATCTCAATGTCACCTTTTTTTTCATCAAATTCCACTTTCTCCACCTTAGGAGTCATCACCAAGATCCGGTCCTCATATTCTCGCTCTTTATCCACAATGTTGCAGCTTTTCTTTTGGGTAGTCTCAGTATCACTCAAAAATTTACCGGCTTGATGCTTCCCACTCAATTGCTTAGCTATCGAAGAGATTAGGATTTGTATCTCGGCTAGCATACCATCATATTCTCGAATCTCTTGTCAATCTCCTAATTCAGATTTCTTCTTACATCATGATTCTCATGCCGACAACCACCTCCTCCCATGTATCCTCTTTTGAACTACCCCCAACATTCTCCAATTGCATAAGAGGATTCAAAGCATTTTTTGAGTTAGCATAGGAGAAATTGGGGTGGAAATGGTTGGAAGGGTGATAGTATATATCTCCCGATGGATTGTAGGTGCCACAGTTGTTGTTGTACTCATTCGTTGATTCATGAAGTTCACATTCTCCGGGTACATCTCTTCCCTCTTTACCATCATCAACTTATCCTTCCTTCTACTAGAGGTAGTTAGCATATCCGATTTGTTTTGCATCATGGCGATTTGCTCCCTTAATTCATCATTCTCCTTAATATCACCCACCGTCTTTACCATTCGGTAATCCTTTCTCTCTTTCGGCCATTGATAGCTATTTTAACTCATCTTCTCAATTGTTCTCCAAGCCTCATCCTCCTCTTGATCAAGGAAGGAACCTCCCGAAAATGCATCCATCATTACTTTGGTCTTGTAATTGAGACCCCCATAGAATTGGCATATTTACTGGCTTCTTGACAAGCCAAGCCTCGGACACCTTTGGATCAAGTCCTAGAAATGATCCCAAGCCTCGTATAGTGGCTCATCGTACCTTTGACCAAATGAGGTTATATCAGCCATTCGCTTTAAGGTAAAGCTCGGTGGGAAAAATGTGAAGAGGAACATTTCTCGCAACTCATCCCAAGAGGCAATACTCTCCTTGTCCAATCCTTCAAACCAATGCCTCGTTCCATCACAAAGAGAAAATGAGAAAAGTCTCATCCTTATGTGGTCTTGAGGTACTTGGTTTATCTTAATCGTGTCAGTTATCTCCAAAAACCGGGAGATATGACCATTGGGGTATTCCGTTGGATGACCACCGTATTGATTGTTTTAGATCATTTGCACTAGTTGTGGCTTGATCTCGAAGTGTGTCACATTGACCCCCAGCTGAAATCCTCCTGTGGCATTCTCTCTTTGTGGTCGGAAAAGGTTTTGTAGAGGCCTCCTTGGCTCATTTCTTCAGTTAAAAGTTGCCCTCATTTCTTCTAATTGTCTTTGCAATTCATCCATCCTTTCCATTTTGTCACTACGATTCTCCATTTTGAATTCAACTCCTTCAACTCTTTCCCTCCACTTTTGTTCTTCTAACACACGAGCTTTGGATCTCGTAATCATACACCATCTACGAGAATCCAAAAGCTCCAATCACCAAACAAACAAATCTCAATTCAAACAAACATTTAGGCTAAAAGCAATACAAGTTCACAAATATCTAGCAACCTACTCATTGAAGTTCCCAGCAACGGTACCAAAACTTGATGTTGTGCTAATTATTCAACTAACACGGTACAAGAATAAAATATCAATCAAGAATCTTCTTAGTTCACCTGCTAGATTACTAGTTAATGATGCATTGTTTTTGTATCTAAGTTCGATATAGCCGTTGAGTTTTGTAATTATCCTAGGCAATGAAATAAATCTAACTATCTAACTAAGAAGACAATAACCAAAACATGAAACATAACATCATTCATCATCATCATTCAATCACCTCCTCTCTCTATCCAAAAATTGTAAGAATCAATCACAAGGTAATCTAGTTCAACAAATGGTGTAAGATAGGATATTGGTTTGAAATCCACAATGAATCAACAAAGATAGAATAGAATTCTGCAAACATAGATTTAATTCACCTAATTATGGTCAATCTACCCTAGACTTACTAATCCCCTTAGCACCGGCGAATTAGGAGTTGATGAAGTTAGATGCTCAAACTGTTACATTATTGAATCTAACCTCACTCCAAATGGATCGTAGATTATCGACCTTGTTAGTCCCAGATCAAAGTATGTCTAATATGCAGCAGAAGTATAAGAACAGTTATTTGCACTCTTAAAACGAGCAGTTCAGTTTTAAAACAGGAGACTCAGTTTTAATCAACAGTTCTAAAAGGCATTTTATGTTAGCCATCATTTTTAGGTATCCAGTTTACAGTTATATCAAGTCAACAGTTATACGCTTCAACACTTTTAGAGAAGTGTTGAAGGTTTCAAAACACAATTGAAAACTGTATGATGCGTGAAGTAAATAAAGCTGTAAATGAGGGAGGATATTTATAGTGGTTCGGAGCCTTAAGTCCTACGTCCACTCTTTGGAAATTAATCCGGCAATTCACTAAGTAATGAAGATACAATCTTCACGAATATAGCCAAATGCTGTGAAAACCACCGTCCACAGCAGAAATGATCACCCGCCCAGGTAGTTGATCTTCACGCTTTCTTCAATTCATCGAAGCCACGTAGCCCCTTGAAATCTTCTTAGAACTGGTAGTCGTCAGAAATGGATTGAGGACAAACCTCCCTTCTTCTTTTCCGGTGGGTGAATGGTTGAGTACTTCCTAGAACATACAAGGTTTGGCAGTAGCCCATAATAACCTCATTCTCCTTGGAGAGTCGGGTTGTTGTATTCTTACTCAAAAAGTAAGAACATTAAGAGGGTAGATCAAGTCGGAGAAACTTAATCCTCGTGTACTCGCAGTCACACGGAAGATCACGAATGATCTAGTAAGCTCGAAAGCCTCGTGTTTAATAAATGAACTACGGAGTTAATGCCTTTTTGCTTGTGAGCTTTTAATGCTTTGAGTTTTGAATTCGGCAGAGTAAGGGCAAGGTTTTTAAGCATTATGTTCGATGTTTTTCTCTCTGGTCCTTCTGCTATTTATAGTTGAATCTCCAAAAAATAGCCGGTAGAGACAATTCCAATGATGTCCAATCAATGGCCATTCTTCTCTGTAAAGTTGACCTGCTCCTCTACCTTTTCTGATCATTGCTATGCTTTTTGCAGGTTCAGTTTGTACTTGTTGTGTCAGACTCGAACAACGTTGTATTTTAGTCATAATTGAGTGAATTTTTGTTCCTTATCATTGATTCTACAATTCTCTTTATGACTGTTCGGCATCTTGCTTTTCACGTGTTTCTTTGATGTGAAACTGTGCTGATGTGAAACTATGAGTGCCTCTCGACAGTTTCCTTATGAAAACTGTGTCGACAGTTTTCATCGCTATACGGTCCTTGACAGTTTAAAACTGTCTACGCAGTTTTCTCGTCCATTACTTAGTACAGTTTTTCTCGTCCATTATTTTTGACAGTTTTCTCGTCTGGACGGCTTCCACTTCAAAAATTGCTCAATAGTTTTTTGACAGTTTTCTTTTCCTAGATTATTACAACTCGATCATCCTATACAAGGATTACATGAGGTAATTGTAGGGATTTATACATGAACCAAGTCAAAAATCCAAATAAGCCAGACCGTTTATGGATGTTGTTCATAATCCTATTCATAAACCCTAGGCATGCTCCTATTGAATTTAATGCGTGGATATAGAATATACCTTTAATCCATAGAGTCTGAACCGATCTTTCGCATTTGTATTTTCCTCCACGAAATCAACCATGCGATATATTAGATCTGCAAAATAAGAAATCAGAAATCTAATTTCTAGGTCTAATATGGTTCGAAAATAAAGATGAAAAAGAGAAAAGGAATTTGTTCTCCAGATCAAGTCTTCAGATCTGTATCCCAGTGCGTTCAGATCTGCTACTGGTGAGGATTCCACAGATCTGTATTTCAGCAGGGCAAGAATGCGAAATTCTTCTCCCTCTCTCTCCAGGATCGAAGCCCCCACTCTCTCTCTCTATAATATAATTGTGATTTCAAGTATATGAATTAATGAGAGAGGCCTGGTCTATTTATAGACCTAGGGTTGCAAACCCTAATGGGCTCCTGGGCTCAATTCAGCACATAATTCTTGGGCCAGACCTGGGATCTAATGCAAATAATAAAGTGGGCCTATAAATTAATTGATTCCCATGTCCACAACCCAGGACACAATTAATTAATTAATATTAATTCTTTTTCACCACAGAATTAATATTGACCTACCCCTTTATTACCACGTTATGAGAACGGGCTGCATTTATTGAGAATCTCCATATTTAAGGTTACCGGACATTTATTAATTAATCAGAGCCTCTGACGAGCTCTATCTACAATTAATTAATATCTTATAATTCCTGAGTAGTACCACTCAATCCTTATCACTCGTGCCTAAAATTAATCAGCCTGCAGGACTTGGCACGATGAAGTTCATTGAGCTCCTCAGGAAATGTCCCCATCCTATTACTCGGATATGGTTACCTAAACCCAGTCTCAGGCAGTACTACACGGACTGCTGTTACCCAAGATGTGGATATACGAGCGCGCTGTATTTGCTCTCCACCATGGCAAGTCAAAGCAACAGTCAACCCGTGCAAACCCCTGAACCTTCGTTAGGGTTTGGACTCGATCAAGAAAGAGATCTTGTATTTGCTGATGTCAGACAGACGAATACATCTCATGGCGGTCCATCAATACGCCACCCTTGCGTATCGGCATGTCAAGTAACCAAGACAGACTACTTATTCCGACAATACCGCAGCCATTCGCACAGACGTATCCTCATATGCTGTCTCGGCTGTGATCATGTTTATGTCTCACTAGGTCAAGTGATCATACTGTCTTCCGCGATCTACTACACGCCGTATGATCATCCCTATCGGTGAGACAAGAGGATACCATTGTTACGTACATGTAAGTTTGTTTGATAGATAGGAGAAATATACCATTGTATACTCATTGTAATAAATGCTTTCTGTATACAAAATCCATCAATCTCCCACTTATACTCAAAGCATTAACTAAGCTATTTCTTAGTATATAGTGCATCTATCTAGCCTGCTATCTCGTTAACCACTGTCAGTGGTCGGCATCCACCTCAGACCTAGATCAGGAATATGCCTTTCGTAAACATTCTGCGGCAAGCTCTTTGTAAATGGATCAGCAAGGTTGTCTCTAGTGTCAATCTTCTTTATCAGCACATCATCCCTGGATAAGATTTCTCGTATGATATGGTACTTTCTCTCTATGTGTTTGATTTCCCTGTGAGACCGCGGTTCCTTTGAGTTTGCCACTGCACCAGAGTTGTCACAATAGATTGTGATGCTCATCGGTAAACTTGGAATTACGCCCAACTCCAAAAGGTAATTCAAAAGCCACATCCCCTCTTTCGAGGCGTCAGAGGCGGCGACATATTCCGCCTCCATGGTGGAATCAGCAATGCATTTCTGCTTTGAGCTCCTCCAAGATACAGCTCCACCTCCCAGGGTAAACACATATCCCGAGGTTGATTTCTTCTCATCCTGGTCTCCTTGGAAATCTGAATCCGTATAACCCACAGGGCACAGATCCTCACATTGATAAACTACACAAAAGTTTATAGTTCTTTTCAAGTACTTGAGGATGTGCTTTACCGCAGTCCAATGCGCCTGTCCAGGGTTAGACTGATGTCTTGCTACCATGCCAACGGCATAACAAATACCAGGCCTGGTACACAACATCGCATATATGAGACTACCCATCGTTGAAGCGTATGGTACAAGACTTATCTCGTCTTTCTCCCGCTGTGTCTGCGGACACTGCCCACTAGAAAGACAAACGCCATGTTGGAAAGGTAGCAAGCCTTTCTTGGCGAGTTGCATGCTGAACCGGGCTATCACAGTATCCACATAGGATGCCTGGGATAAGCTCAACATTCTTCTCTTATGATCTCGTAAGACCTTAATCCCAAGAATGTAGTCAGCTTCTCCCAAATCCTTCATTTGGAACTGTTCGGATAACCAAGCCTTGATTTCTGACATCACTCCCTCGTTGTTTCCAAATAGGAGTATTGATAAACACTCATTCTGTGCATTTTATTGATATATTTATGCTTAG
>JAPKLW010002185.1:90776-108683 GCA_026898455.1 Plectranthus barbatus
GGTCTGTACACTTGCAGAATAGCGTGTTGAAAAATACGCTATCAAGTATGTCATCAACGTATAGTGCAAGGAAAACCACGCTCCCACTGACACAAAGTCGATAAACACAACTTTTATTTTCCAACTGTGCAAATCCTTAGGATTTAATCACATCGTTGAAACGTAAGTCCCACAACCTCGAAGCTTGCTTAAGCCCATACAAGGACTTCCTAAGCTTCCAGATAAGATGTTCTTCGCCCTTGCGTATGTAACCCTTGGGTTGCTGCATATAGACGTCCCTACCTTCTTCAAGGTAACCGTTTAGGAAAGTGGTTTTGACATCTATCAGCCAGATCTCGAGGTCCATATGCGCAGCTATGGCAAGGAGTATCCGGATGGATTTGAGCATGGCTACGGGTGAAAAGGTTTCGTCATAGTCAATGCTCTCTTCCTGACTATAACTCTTTACCACCAGCCTAGCTTTAAAAGCCGTAACCTTTCCATCCGCCCCTTACTTTCTCTTGTATACCCACTTGCACCCTATGGCCCTAAAGCCATTCGGCAATTCAGTTTTCTGGTATACATCCATAGCAGTTATGGATTCAATCTCATAATCCATGGCGACAAGCCATTTTTCAACATCCTTGTCCTGCACTGCCTCCTCGTAAGTCAGTGGGTCAGAGTCCTCATGTCCGTCTTTTGAGCTCAAGTTCGAAGACTCACCTACGAACATGTACCTTTCTGGCTGGAAAATAACTCTCCCACTACGACGAGGCATCAATGCCGTGTCAGTAGTAGGTGCAGTAACTTGTGGTTATGCACCTTGCACTGAAGAACACGCTTGTGGTGTTGTACCTCTCTCAGGTGCACCCACATTCGCACGTTCCCCTTCCCTTGGAATCGTATTCTCATTTTCAATTTCTTGAAGAATGATATCACTCCTAGACTTGTGATTACTCACATACTCGTCCTCCAAGAATCTAGCGTTGGTGCTAACAACGACTTGCTAACTTTCAGGACAGTAAAAGTAACCACCTTTCGTTTGCCCCTTCAGCAGCAGGCTGCTTGGGTTGGATGTTTTTTTGCCTGTTTGCTCTCCTGAAATCTTGCTGAATAGAAGCTTAGGAATTTCTATTGATCACTTGCCCATGTGGTACCATAAGTGCTTAGCCTCTGTGGCCATTTTCTTGCTAATTGTTTCCGCTGCAAATCTCTGTGAAGGCCTTGAAGGTCTCAATTCTGCCTCTGTGTTTGTCCTGGCTCTTTCAATTTTTTTCCCAATTTTCTATTTTCTAAAAATGGCATCAAGTTCAACTTCATATGGCATGCCCTGTTTAATGGCAAATCTGATCTCTCAATTTGGAAGGAAAAGATAAAATGTTTTTTGATCTAACAGAAAGTTTATAGGGTAGTTACTGAGTCATATCTTGATTCTGATATTAAAGAAAACAAATTGAATTGAATGATCTAGCTTACTCCGCTGTGATCTTGAATCTTGCTAATTATGTAATTAGAAAAGTAGGTACTATAACATCTACTAAATAATTGTGGGATGAACTAGGAGAATTGTATACTGAAACCTCTCTTCCTAGCAAGATGTACTTTCTTGAAACGTTCTTCAGATATAAACTTGATTTAAATAAAGATGTTGATGAAAACTTGGATGTGTTCAACAAGTTAATTCGGGATATCAAATTAAATAGAGATAAACATATAGAAGAATATGCTCCTATTGTGTTATTAAATGATATTCCTGATTTGTACAATGATGTTAAGTCTGCTATAAAATATGTAAGGGATTCAGTAACCCTTGAAACTGTTGTAGGGGGCTTAAAGAGTAAAGAATATGATCTGAAACACGGTAGGGCGGATCTAGGGGTAATAATGAAGTCTTGCATGTGAGAGGTAGGTCTAAGAATAGGTCATCTAGATCTGATAGAAGAAATGACAAATTAGACACAAGAGATGGCAATAAAGTGCAAAATGATAAGAGATATAGATCAAAATCCAGAATTATGGGTAGAAAGTGCTACAATTGTGGGGAAACTGGGCATTACATTAAACAATGCACTAAACCTAAGAGAGATAGGCTTGTAAATCGTGATAATAATGTTAATGCTGCCCTTGATGACAACCTTGGTGATGTCTACATGGTCATTCATTATGATTGCTCCTCACTTCAATTATATGTTAATGCATGTATGAACAATTTGAATGAAAATGATTGGCTTATAGATTCTGGATGCACTTTCCATGTATCACCCTACCAACACTTGTTTTCTAATCTAAAACTTGTTGAAAATGGGCATATATCTCTTGCAACATGAAAAGAAATGTAAAGTAGAAGGCATGGGTGATATATGATTAAAGTTTGTATCTGGTTGTCTGTTTACTTTAAAGAATGTCAGATATGTTCCTACTTTGTGTTACAATCTTCTTTCCTGTTCTGCCTTGGAAAGTGAAGGATTAGAAGGTTGGTGGGGAAAGGGGGTTATGAAAATCATGCAAGGTTCTATGGTAATCTTTAAAGCTGAAAAGAAAAACAATTGTATGTTTGTAGCTGTGAACCTGTGCAAGATATTCATGCTGTAAATAATGTGCAAGATGATAAAACTTGTTTGTGGCATAATAGGCTAGGTCACATGAGTAACAAGGGCCTAGAGATACTTAAGAAAGCAAGTTATTTTGGTAATGATAAAATGTCTACTATGCCATTCTGTGAATTTCGTGTGTTAGGAAAACAAAATAAAGTCAAATTCTCTGCCTCTGTGTATCCAAATGTGTCTAAATGTTGTAGTATATTCTTGAATATATACATGCTGATGTTTTGGGGCCATCTAGTGAACCTACCCAAGGGGGAAGAGGCACTTCTTGTCTATTTTGGATGACTACTCTAGGAAGGTGTGGGTTTTCCTAATGCAAAACAAATCTAAGGTGTTTATACATTTTAAGAACTGGAAAACACTAATAGAAAACAAAACAGGCAAGAAGGTTAAGACATTGAGAACCGACAATGGTTTAGAATTCTGCAGGACTTTCATAGACACTTTGTGTACTGATAGTGGAATAAGAAGGCACAAAACTATACCCTACAACCCACAACAAAATGGAATAACTGAACGAATGAATAGGACACTCCTAGAAAGAGTTAGATGTATAATGGCTATTAGTGGGCTGGGAAAACCATTTTGGGGGGAAGCTTTACACACTGCAGCCTATCTAGTGAATAGATCTCCATCTGTATCTTCGAATGGCAAGTGCCCTGAATCTTTATTCTTAGGGAGATCTGTAGATCTATCCAATCTTAGAGTATTCGGATGCTCTGCCTTTGTACACCAAAAAGGGGATAAGCTAGAACCTAGAGCTAAAGATTATGTTTTTTTAGGCTATCCAGAGGAAGTTAAAGGCTATAGGGTATGGGATATGAATGAACCTAATTTTAAGGTAATAATTAGTAGAAATATCACATTTAATGAATCTGATTTCCTTGTAATGTGAATTTTTTGCTTGTTGTCCCTTTTAATGATACTTTGAGTGAGGTGGAGCTCTCACCTAAATCTGAACAGAAGCATGTTAACATTCAGGGGGGAAGAAAATGATCAATCTAAATTTGTGGCTGAATGTAAAAATGCTCATTTAGGTGGAGTTGAATGTGAAACTGCCTCTGAAACTACTAATCTTAATGACTATAGACTTGCTAGAGATAGGATAAGACGCCCCATATATGTGAATAAAAGATTTGATGACTACGATCTTGTTATGCTTGCATTTAATGTGTTTGAAGAGCTTGATGGCAATGAACCAAAATCTTATAAAGAGGTTGTTGAGTCATCAAGTTCCAGATTGTGGTTAGAGGCTATGAATGATGAGATAAATAGTTTACATGCTAATCAAACATGGGTTCTAGTTAAAAGAGATGATTATGCCTCTGTGGTTGACTATAAATGGCTATATAAACTGAAAAATGATGGTAAAATGGTTAGGTATAAAGCTAGACTAGTAGCTAAAGGGTTCACTCAAAAGGAAGGGGTAGATTACACTGAAATCTTTGCACCTGTTGTGAAGTTTACTACTGTGCGCGTTATGTTTGCCTTGGTTGCTCATTTTAATTGGGAAATGAAGCAAATGGATGCGACTACTGCTTTCCTCTATGGTGATCTTGATGTGAACATTTATATGAAACAACCTGAGGGTTTTGTTGATAAGAAATATCCTAATCATGTCTGTCTTCTCAAAAAATCATTATATGGCCTAAAACAGTCACCTAGACAATGGAACATTAAATTTGATCAAGTTATGAAGACACTTGGTTTTAATAGAAGTGTTTATGATCACTGCCTATATTTCAAATTAACGGAAAATGTCCCTACTTTTTTGCTGCTCTATGTGGACGATATGTTGATAGTGAGTCCTTGTTTGAAGTCTGTCAAGCATGTGCAGTCTAGTCTAAGTGATAACTTCAAAATGAAAGATCTCGGTGATACTAGAAGGATACTAGGAATGGACATAAATAGGAATAGAGCTGAGCTTACTCTAGTCCTAAATCAAAGTGCTTATATGTCTAAAATTGCAAAGAAGTTTTCTATGTCTAATGCTAAATCTGTTAATGTACCTTTAGCATCTCATTTTATCCTACGTAAGGATCAGTCCCTTAAGACCGGTTCTGAAATGTTTGACATGAAAAACAGTCCTTATTCTAATGCTATAGGATATGTCATATACTTAATGGTAAGCACAAGGCCTGGCATTGCCTATGCTATGAGTGTGTTAAGTAGATATATGACAAATCCAGATAAACCTCATTTGGAAGCTCTTAAGTGGCTGCTTCGATTCATTAATTGCACTCAGCATGTTGGATTAAGATATTCTAAGTGTACAAATGGTGTTAAACTTGTAGGATATGTAGATTTCAACTATGCCAATGATAGAGATAATAGAAAATCTACTACATACATTTTTACTCTTTGTGGCTCTTGTATTAGTTGGAAATCTCAGCTTCAACCCATTGTTGCAGTTTCAACAACTGAATCTAAATATGTTGCAATAACAGATGCTATAAAAGAAGCCATTTTGTTAAAAGGACTATTATTTGAAATTTGTTATTTGAATGCTAAACCTGTTATTTTTCAGATAGTCAGTTAGCTATTCAACTATGTAAAAATCCAGTCTTTCATGATAGAACCAAACATATAGATGTTAGGTTTCACTTCATTCGTGACATAGTTGAAAAGGAGTTAGTCTCTTTAGAGAAAATTGCAACCTAATTCAATCCTGCTGATATGGGAACTAAGTATCTCTTTGTTGAAAAGTTTATGTCATGTCAAAATATATTAAACTTTGATAATGGTTGATACTATGTGTTTCTCTTATCTCAGTTTAATTATTATGTTTTTATGAACTTAGTGTTCACTTTTTTGCTGAATTTTGTGTTTGGTTTTCTGTGATGCAGGTACTATCCTTTCGCGGTCGTGTGCCTACTCCTCAGCCAGGCATCACTTTGTGTATGCCCAGAAAAGTCTTTGTACATGAATAATGCTAGGCACTGGCTATGATAACCACCTTTTATAACGCCCCTCCTACAAACTATAGGCCTAAGGTGGAGGATGTTGGAATATGTAGGCCTAGTTTTCTACTTCCCCTAGCCCAGTTGGTTTAGTGTTTGAATTTGGGTTTGTTATTTCTGTTAGAGCCCAACGGAATTCTGTTAGCCCTTTAGACTTTCTCGGCTCATGTATATAACTGGTATGTGAGTCTCTGAACCCTAATCTCTCATTCTTACGATCTGCGCCGCACTCCCTCTTGCAATTTCCCTCTCTTCTCTCTCGTGAGTTTTGTGTGAGTTCTTGAGAAATCCAGTGAGTTCTGGAGTGTCTCCATTGAGCGATTCCAAACCTGTGTGCCTCTGTGTGTGTGTTTGGGAGGGTAGAACCTAAGGCCAGCAACCCATTCTCCATCTAGGGTTCGTAGTAGGGCAGGAGGACGGGCTCAGGTGAGTACTGAGCCTTCAAGACCCATCGACAGAGGCTTTGGTTGCCAGGCACACGACTGCGACAACTCTCCTACGACGATTCTTGTGCGAAGAAGACAAGCAGTAGCTGATTTGAAGTCGTAGGAAGAGAAAGGTCAGGGCAAAGTGGAAAAGCTCCTCTGTCAGAGTGAGCTTCGGGACTTGGCAGTAATTAGGGCTCGTGTAACTGACACTGGGGTATCGAAACATTACAGATATAAATTCGGATTCAGTCGATTAAGCTTAAATACAAACATAACTCAGATGCAATAATAATATGATAAAAAAATCCGATTTGAATTGGGTATATTTCAACAAGCTGAATAAACTAAAAAAAAATATCTATGTATTTCCTCCGTTCTACTATATTAGTCTCGTTTTCTTTTTTGCCAGTTCTAGTATATTAATTATATTTTCTAAAATGACAAAATTTTCAAACTTATTAATAAATTATTAATTTTACTATACTCACAAACATTGATTATCATGTCCTGTCAATATGAAACTCATAAACGGGACGGTGGGAGGGAGTTCTAAAATACTTTAATCACGGCTACTGTCAATCTATTTCATTCACCGCCTTAGAAAATATACTAAACTAAATAAGATTTTCATAACAATTATAATTTTATAACTTATCCTTTACAAATAAAATATTACATCAATATTAATTTTATTTACTAACTTTTATATTATAATATACATGATACAGAATAGTGAAAACTTCAGCAAAATTATAATTACTTTATTTTTTTTCGTTTACAACATTTTATCATCACCAATTCATTTTATTTACCAATATTCATATATATTATATTTATCTACAAATATATAATTTTACTGTTTTAATTTTGATTTCAAATAAAATATCAAATGCTAGATGACAAACATTTGTATAAAACGAGCTCCTGGTTTTTTTATGAGACGGAAAACCATCCATATATATTAATCAGGTTTTATTTATTCTCCATTCAATAAATGAAGCAAATGATGTACTTTTTTCAAATTTTAAGTAAACAATATGTTTTTCTTCATATATTTAGGCTTTGTTGACTAAATATATATTTTCTTAGTTGTATATGGAATAATGAGTTTTTCTTCCGTGAAGAATGTATTTATCATTTATTGACTAAATACATAATTTTTTTTATTATAATTGTCTATCAATTTATAAATAGTGTATTCATTAGCTGAAAACAATGTAATTCATTCTTTTGTTATGAATAATATATTCTGATTAGAAATGATGTATTTTGTTAAGAATAATGATGTATTTAATTATTTCAATAAGAATAACTCATAGTATATCTAAAAGATATACTCCTTCCGTCCCAATTTATTAGTCTCACTTTCCTTTTCGGTCTGTCCCATTTATTAAAATGACAAACTTTTTCACACTCACCAATAAAATATTAATTCAACAACACTCACAAACATTGATTACTGTGTCATTTTGATTTGGGACTATTAATTCGGAACGGATGGAGTATTTAGTCCAAGACAATGGGAGTGCATTTAAGGGAAAACTATCAATTATACTCTATTGTTGGAGTAGTCTCAATATCTAACTCGAATAGTAGTTCGCTAGTGGGTCGAGACTGGGTCGATGTAGTTCGACGGAAGTGGGTCGAGCTGTGTAGGTCGAGGAACTCGAGGTGCAGTTCGAGTTGGATAGATATGGAAAATATATTGTGTATATCTTGTTTCCTTGTTGGACAAGATTTATCCTTATCAGTATAGGATTTGGATAGGAATAAATCTATTAGATAGATTTAGATTTAGATATATCTTATCATATCTAGGTTTTATATTCCTTATGTAAATAGGAATGTCTCCTATATATATCCACTCGAAGTACGGTATTGCGAGGCACAAGACAGTTGCTGGAAAGAACGAGGTGCATGTTGTTCGGTGCAAAGTTACCCAAGTCGTTCTGGGCAGAAGCAGTGACTACTGCAGCTTATTTGATCAACTGGTGCCCCTCGACTGCACTAGGTTTCAAGACACCGGAAGAAATATGGTCTGGTCATCCTCCGGATTTTAGCAACCTTAGAGCTTTTGGTTGCGTAGCTTATGCGAACATCAAAGGAGATAAGCTTGGGAGGAGGGCATTGAAATGCATATTCATTGGGTACCCCGAAGGAGTGAAAGGGTACAAGTTATGGTGTCTCGAGCCGGATGTAAGGAAGTGCATCATTAGCAGGGATGTGACGTTCAAGGAGGAGCTGGTAAGAGAACTGGATAAAGGGGCCGAGGAACGGGAAAATATCCTTGAGAAACAAGGTGGTGCTTCGAAGGAACAGTATGATAAGGTCGAAGTAGATAGATCAGGTGTTGAGATTGAGGTGGAGCCGAGCAGTGGGTCGAAGAGTACATCTCAGGTGGATGGGGAGATCGAGGTGGTTCGAGGGTCAGGTGCACTTCAAGATTATAATCTCACGAGAGATAGGGAACGAAGGTAGATAAGACCTCCCACTCGATTCGGATATGCTGATGTCGTAGCATATGCCTTTGTTATGGCGGAAGAGGTAGAGCTGGATGATACTGAGCCGAAGAGCTATACCGAGGCCATAACTTGTAAGGAGAGGCTCAAATGGCTCGATGCCATGAAGGAGGAGATGGACTCCTTGAAGAATAACACCTGGGAGTTGGTGGATAAGCCGGGGGAGAAGCAATCGATAGTTAGTTGTAAGTGGATCTTCAAGAAAAAACAGGAGGTTTCTGGGGTTAGATTCAAGGCTAGACTAGTTGCTCGAGGCTTCACGCAACGGGAAGGTGTGGATTATGGCGAGGTGTTTGCGCCAGTGGTGAAACAAAGGTCTATAAGGCTGATATTGTCGTTAGTAGCTCGGTACGACATGGAGTTGGAGCAACTGGATGTGAAGACCGCATTTCTGTACGGAGAGTTGGAGGAAAGGATCCTTATGACGCAACCCGAGGGTTTTGAGGAAACCGGTAGAGGGGAGAAGGTGTGTCTTCTCAAGAAGTCATTGTATGGATTGAAGCAGTCTCCAAGGCAGTGGAATAGGCGGTTCGACAAGTTTATGGTTCAGCAGGACTTTGTTCGATGCAAACATGACCCATGTGTATATTTTCGAGGTGAAGATATGCAGACTCGAATTTATCTACTGTTGTACGTAGATGATATGCTGATGGCGAGTCGAGATAAGCAAGGGATAACCGAACTGAAGGAAGCTCTGAGTCAGGAGTTCGAGATGAAGGATCTCGGTTGTGCTCGAAGGATCCTGGGTATGGAAATAGTTCGAGACAGAGCTCGGAGAAGACTCACATTATCTCAAGAGGGATACTTGATGAAAGTTCTTGAGAAGCATGGAATGAAGGATGTAAAGCATGTGCTCACTCCGTTAGCAGCTCATTTCAAGTTGAGTACTGCTGGGAAACTCGACGAGGAGGAAAGGGAGTTTATGAGAGGTGTTCCTTATGCGAGCGTTGTCGGTTCGTTGATGTATGCTATGGTCTATACGAGACCGGATCTTGCTTATGCTCTCAGCATGGTTAGTAGGTTCATGGCCGAACCTAGGAAAGAGCATTGGGCAGCTCTGAAGTAGGTCCTCAGGTATGTTCGTGGGACAGTTGGAAAGGGTCTAGTCTTCGAGGATGATGGTTCGAGCTCAAGGCTCCCAGTCAAAGGGTTCGTAGACTCAGATTATGCAGGATGTATGGATACGAGGAAGTCATTGACAGGTTTTGTGTTCACATCGTATGGAACGGCGATTAGTTGGAGAGCAAGTCTGCAGAGGGTAGTTGCCTTATCTTCGATGGAGGCAGAGTACATTGCCTTGGCCGAAGCGATTAAGGAAGGTTTGTGGTTGCTCGGATTCATGAATGAACTGGGGATTGATCAAGGAAAGATGAAGGTTTCCTGTGATAATCAAGGTGCTTTGCAGTTGGCGAAGAATGACGTTCATCATGAGAGAACTAAGCACATCGATGTGAAGTTCCACTTTATAAGAGATGTGGTAGCAGCCGGAGAAGTCGAGCTGCACAAGTTCAATACTCTCGATAATCCTGCGAATATGATTACAAAACCAGTTCCAAGTACTAAGTTTGAGTACTGTTTGGAACTGATCAAACTGTTGAAATCGAACTGAAGAGG
The DNA here is from genome assembly GCA_026898455.1 of Plectranthus barbatus. NCBI lineage: Eukaryota > Viridiplantae > Streptophyta > Magnoliopsida > Lamiales > Lamiaceae > Plectranthus > Plectranthus barbatus. Next base: position 100,880 of record JAPKLW010002185.1, read on the forward strand.
AGGTGCCAAGCCGAGGTGATATTGAGCCTAAGGTGGAGAATTGTTGGAGTAGTCTCAATATCTAGCTCGAATAGTAGTTCGCTAGTGGGTCGAGACTGGGTCGATGTAGTTCGACGGAAGTGGGTCGAGTTGTGTAGGTCGAGGAGGTGCAGTTCGAGTTGGATAGATATGGAAAATATATTGTGTATATCTTGTTTCCTTGTTGGACAAGATTTATCCTTATCAGTATAGGATTTGGATATGAATAAATCTATTAGATAGATTTAGATTTAGATATATCTTACCATATCTAGGTTTTATATTCCTTATGTGATTATGAATGTCTCCCTATATATACCCCTGCTCCCCACCAATTGTAATAGGTCATACTTTGTAATTTCTTCACCATAATAAAATCATCACCGAGGAGGCTTGAAGAGTGGACGTAGAGCTTACGCTCGAACCACTATAATTCTTTGTGTTCTTGTATTTTCTGTTAGTTATTTGTGTCTGCAATCGCTTCAATTCACAACATCTATTGTATTGCTCAATTATGAAAAGTATCCCAATCTTTATCCGTATTAAATTATATACTAATGTTTGATTCCATCAACTAAAAATACCCTATGAAAAATAACTCAATATTTTTCTGCTACTGTACCTTAATATTTGATTTATGTCAATTTAAAATACACTTTGTTGCTAACAATGTTACATTTTTTTGATGAGTCATACATTAGATCATATGTGGCTCTTACGTGGCATATACGTGTCAGAATCAAATATTTAACGGATGACTCATCAAAATCTTAACACCATTAGTGACATAGAGTATTTTTACTTTATAGTATAATTAGTGATGAAGAAGTATTAAAATATTTTTTATAATTGACTAAAATAAGGTATAATTGATAGTTTCTCTTATCTATATATTAAGATATTTGTGAGAGATGGTCTCATAAGACAATCTCTTACTAGATTGGCGCAATGAAAATATACAAAATTAGACTATACCGACCACGACCTAATCATCTAATAAAATATTTATGTTTTATTATTATACAACCTCTAACCAAGTATTATTTATCTCTCCAACAGTAACTCAATCCAATCTAACTTTCTAATTAAAATATTAATTTTTTTTCTTCCAATATAATATAAAAAATTATTTTAAGTTCATAGTAATAATAAATAAATTATTCTGCATTATGAATTCATAATTTATTTGACAAATAAAAATTATGATAATTAATATAAAATATAAATATAAATATATCGGTTAGAAAAATAGCTTGCATTCTTACATTGAACCAATAAAATTGAAGCTATCAATTTTACAAATACACATCAATAAATTTTAATTTATTTTTGCAAATTATTGAACTTAATGGTCGACTCACAAATAAAATAATGACAATTTATTAAAAGAAAATGTCATTTTTGATTTTGTGACAAAGGGGAAAAAAAAGTGAGAAAAGAGTAATTTTAAACATAATCACCACTTTATTTTTTTTTTAACATAGCTCCTAAATTTTTTCGAAAATTATTACTTAATATTACTATCTTCTCCTTATAATCTTTAATTTAAAATAAACTATGAAAAAAAGAAAATGTATATATCCCCGTTCTCTATCAATGATAGGCTATTCCTTTTAACTCTAAAAATCTCAATCTCGTCAACCTTATTTGCATAACCCCATTCTTATTCCTCTCTAAACCTCCAATGCAAGAAGTTATTTTTTTGACCAACAAGAATGAGGGCTATATATGAACATAAGGAGGACGATTACATTTCTTAGAATTAAAAAAGTGTTGGTCCTGAAATAAGAGAAAATGTAATGCAGTGGAAGTAAGTTAAAGTTGCATTTGTTCTCCGAAACTGACTGAAACTCAGTTTTGGGTTACTTCAAGTAAGTTAAGCTCAGATAGATATTAAGTAAGTTTCACAAGTATACACTTCAATACTTAGCCAAGTATTGAAGGTTTCAAATTAAGTATGAAAAAACTAAGTATGCTGCAACTTAAAGAAAGTAAGTAAAGACACATAATATTATAATGGTTCGGACTTGAAAATCCTATGTCCACTCTTCCGAAATTAATCGGGAATCCACTAAGTTTGGTTACAAGCCTCCTTACAAACTATGAACAACCCATCGGCACTCCGTCCTTCGGTTTGCTGTTGTCACTCGCCTAGGAACTCCTCACAGACTAATTTTCAAGTTGAAGTGAGGACGCACCCCGCAACCTTCTTCCCGGTAGGTTGGATGTTTACTTGTTCTTCCCAGAACTGAGTTTGGTGGCTAGACGCCCGTGAGAACCAGTGTTCCAGAGTAAAACACTGACTGCTATGAATATTACTTAGGAAAGCAATATTCACCAAGAAATAGCTTAAGCTTTAAGCTTAGCCTCGTGCTTTGGACTACGTAGCACGGAATGATTAACTTGAGTTGGAAAGTCTCATGAATCGAGTCACGAAATATCAGAGAGCTTTGAAAATGGCAGAGTGTCGACTTAGCTTTTCACGTGTTTCAGATGAATAAAGTTCGTAACTTCTCTATGTCGAGGAAGTCTTCTATTTTATAGGCACCCATGGTCGACATTTGAATTATGTTTGTCAGACACATAATTCAAGTCGTTAGAGACATTAAAAATATCGTACAATCATAGCTCATGCTTTGTCTGCTCTGCTTTGAAAAAGGTTGTACTTGCTTTGTATTTCCTACCTGCTCTTGTCAGACTAAGTTTCAGTACGAGGAATCCAAGTATGGGACTTTCTCGTACTGACTTTTACTTAGCATTTACTTGCGATTAAGTCTGACTTTGAATCGTCTTGTGTTCCTCGTACTTATTGAAGTAAATGCCTCCATACTGACATTCCAAGACTCAGTATGGGCACCTTTCATACCGACTTCTCATAAGTCAGTATGGTATTCTCTATACTGAGTACCCAAACTCAGTATAGACCTTGACCATACTTAGTGAAATCAAGTTTCACGCATGAACACTTCTTCAAATCTCGAGCATCTCCCTTGCTCGGTCTTCAGCACCTAAGTTCTATTACAAGTCGAACAATCCTAAACAAGAATTACATTATAAAACTTCTGGAAACTTAGTGCTAAAGTAAATTTTGACATATCAAAACATCAAATTAAGGAGGGAACTAAAACTTAGTTCATAACAAAAGGAATAGGGGGCTATAATTATTTATATTTTTAGTTAATATTTCAAATGAGAGATTATAAGGATAAAATAATAATATTAAGTAATATTTTTGTTTTTAAAAAAAATTGGGAGTTATAACTGTACACAGGTACTTTCTCTCAACTGTGTGTGTATATATCAGCCATGTGCGATCATAGGCTGTCTTATAGCCAAGTAGGGATATCAAATGGGCCAACCCGCCGGATTTCACGCCAGCCCTATCAGTCTGCGGGTTAAACTGTCCGGGCTAAACGGGCTGTAACTTTTTACGGGTTGGAAATTCTCAACCCTAACCCTTCGATTTTCGGGCTGCTCCATCGAGCTGACAAAATTATGATTTTTTTAAATTTTTATTAAACTTAAATATTTATTATTTTATTAATAAAATTATATATATATATATATATGATAATATAATTATTTTTATAGTTAAATAATAACATAAAATAGAGTATTATATGCTAAGACATTAGATAAATTAAATAATCATATTATTTAATTATGCAACTCTAATAATATCGTATTAAATAAATTAAATAAGTATATTAATCACAAAAGAATATTGCATAATATATATATATATATATAGGGATTGAATCCGGTGATAAAAATCTCCCCCGTGATAAAATGATAAAGCCGCTTGATTACCTTTACAATGTTGCTTGATTGTGTTTTAGTTGTTGCTTGATTGTATTTCAGTTGTTGCTTGATCATTTGTTGCTTGATTGCGTTTTAATTGTTGTTTGATTAGATATCAACCATTGATTTAATTAGATCTAATGGATGAGATTCATTCTTATTTTTAATATACTTATTTATTATCATATGATCTCATCCTTATATATATATATATATATAATGCATTTTATATCTAAAAAATTTGATGAGGTCTCTCAATTATGTTAAAAATTTGTTACGACATAAAGTAAACTATCATAAGTATTTATTTAATAAGATATTAAAGTTTTACTAAATAATTTTATAAGTTTGTGAATCTGAATAACTCAAAGAATATAACTTAATTAAAATAATAATTAATATTTAAAAAATCAATCATTTGTCAAATATTCTTTTAAATTATTTATTTAAAATAATATTTCTTAGTAGTAAAAATATAGGTATATCATTTGTGTGACATAAAATTCACTTAAACACTTCCATCTAAATATAAAATAATTAAGTAGTATAAAATAGTTGATACTTATTTTTCCAAAATTTAATAATTTAACTATATTAAAAAAATGGACTAGCCCGTCGGGCTAACCCGAGGTCCAGCGTGTCCAGCCCATTTAGCCTATTATCCATTTAGTCTCCGATTTCTTATCGGTTAAGAATTTTTTGACCCTAACCCGATGTTTAGTTCAGATTATACGGGTCAATCCGTCGATCCCGGGCTAAATTGACATCCCATAGTCAAGATCGTTTGTTTTACTCTAATTTTCTATTTTTTTTATATATTTAAATTATTATTTTATTTGATGGCGGATTGTCTTAGTTCATAAATACACCAAGGCCTACAAAAACGTGATTCTGATAATTAACTAACGTGCTGTAAAATCCTGTACATAACAAAAGTAACCATTCTTTGCAGACTCCAATCGACCAACATAAATGAATTTCAAACACAATTTATACACAAGACAAGATGAGTTGCATCTTCAACCGAAAAGCCGAAGACGAGTAGTGATAGGCTGTCGACACAGGGGGCACGAAGATATCGACGCACCACAATCCCTGCATGTCTGCACATATACATACATAATCACATCATTACATATTTAATTCCAGTTTATGCAAAAAGAACTAGTGTCCAATGTTCAATTACCAGGTGTCCGCACCCGAAAGCCATGTCCTTGGGATTGGTTAGGCAAATCGGGCATACCTTGAAACAGGGACACAAGAGTCAGTTTTGCATAAAATATAGAGAAACAAACAGCTACAATGGTTGCATACTTGTTCGGCTGGTGGTCCGGAGTCAGCTGGCTCCACAATACTTAAACGAGCAACTGACCTCGTGACTTTAACCTCGTCGTGCTCGATTACTGCACGAGGGGGAGGAAGAGGTCGGTTCCTGGAACCTGAACTGTGTTCTCTGAACATGCAACCCAACTTTGTCATCAGAAATAACAGTAAACATGGACAGTCGAGCACAATTTTTTTTATTGAATTTATGGCTTCTGGACTTACTCTTTATATTGTAGTGTGAGTGTTGCTTTGTACTGAATTGGGATTTCCATCAAAGCAGCAAGGGCGAAAGCAGATTCCTTTTTTTGAGTATCGGTGTGCTCGGATATAATTTTTGTGAAGTTGACAAACTGTGGCAGATATCAGAGAAATATGTCTAATCTCAAACCCACATTTTGTCAAGCAAACTCATGCTCTACGCAAAAACTTGATCAAAGCATGAACACAAGACATGAGTATGTATGCTGTAAGCCATGAGTTTACAGTGGGAAACTAGAACCTGCATTATCAGAATTTTTGCATACCAAATAAAAAAAAAATTGAAGTTGAATGGGTGAAACAAGAAACTTGATTAATTTCATGATCATAGAGTAGTGCAAAAGTTAATTATAAGGGTATGCTTTGGTTATAACAGTGTGCAGTGCCACATGATTTTCTTATGAGTTTATACCATTTTATTTTTATTTTCACCAAAAAAAAAAAAAAACACTGAACACCCTAACATATTGTATAAACTTTCAAATGTTTCACATATGGATAAGTGAGGCCAAATAAGTAGTTATAAAACACCAGAACTAAATGAAACACCATGAGTATAGGAGTGGAAAACTTGATATGAGACCAAAATAATTTGCTTCTTGCGTTTGGGCTTAATATGCAAGAAAAATGCTAAACTGCTCGAGAGTTCGTTCGTCCAATCAATTAGTCATGAACACATTCAATGAAGAGTTGAAAACTTGACTCAGATCATATATAAGATGGAAAACACAATATATGTAAGTACAGTACTCATATGTGACCTGAAAATTGTCAAAAGCTCGTTGAGGAAGGTTATCATCGAACTCTTTCATTTCATCCCACGGTCCATCTCCCACACCAACAAGAATGATGGACAGAGGATACGCACTGTATTTTATATGCCACAGATTACACAAGGAAAGAAAATAATATCATGATATTGAATTGCAAGGGTTGTGCATCAACTTAAAATTGCCATATTTTGTTTACCTGGCAGAAACTATAGCATTGATAGTTTCTTGTTCTTGAGGACTTAACATTCCAGGTAATGTGTCAGGACTTCTAGTGACCTGATTAGATCGAACAAAACTCAATGAGAAACTACTGGTGCATGAGAAACATATATTAACTACAATGAAAAAACAACTATGACCTGCCCATCTGCGATGATAACAAGGACATGATACTGGAAATTGCTCTTTTCCACTATTTGAACCGCGACATCAATTACTGGAGCAAATGACGTTGGACCTGTATGTCAAGCAGCCAAGAGAAGACAAGAAAATAATTGATCACAATCAATCTCAAATTCCTTTCCAAGTAGATGAAGCAATCAACTACAGCCAATCCTCTCCATTTAACTAACATTATGTATAATCTTATTCTTTAATGTTGACAAATTGATAACTGCAACATGATTTTTGAACTTCTTTTTGGTTTACAGATTTTACTTTCCAATTCTCAGTGACAAATTAAATAGAAACAAGTTTAGTTCCACATCAAGTCAATGGTGGGTGGTAAGAGATTATACTTGTCTCTCTTTAAGAAACAGAGGATTTTTACAGTTTGTATAATGGACAGATCATCCTTCAAATTAAAGTGGATGATTACCTGACAAATTCAGAAGTGGAACAATTTCTCTATATCGTGCTAGAGCTTCCTCAAATCCATTGCAAGGTCGATGATCAGGGTAAAAGCTGAACACGTGTTGATCATGAGTTGTTGCTAGAAAGCAAATAGAATGCATTAGATTATGATCTAGATAAGTAAATACAAAAAAAAAAAAAAAAAAAAAAAAAGATAATGGAAAATCAGAAACTGACCATCACCAAATCCAAAGCAAGGTATTAAATTGTCTTCATCAAATGGAGATAAAGTTCTTCCGATTATGGAAATTGCTTGCTCATATGGGTTAGGAGTGCTGCCAATAGCATGGAGGCTTTTTCTGTGGAAAGATTGCTTCCCTACAACCAAAATTGAGTAAGATTGTCATCTTGGCCATAAGTACTCAAATATAAGCAATGAGTTTTATCTAAATGAATCACCTGTCCACTCATTGCTCTTGGTGAAATCGATTCCAAGGATTAAATTTGATGATTCCAGGCCAGCTTCTCTTAATGCATTGATAACCTGCAAACATGATTATATCTCATTTTAGTCACTCGAAAGTCGAAATCAACTTCCAAGTAGTCATCTCCCTTGGACAATATAAGGAGAAAAACTAAGGGCAATATTGATATGTTGTGAATCCAACTGAAATTGCTTCCAGACCCTAAAGAATGCTTTCAGCTTGATGAAAGCATGCTTGACATTCGATGTATTGCCGTTGCAATAGAATTTTGTTTTATACTCACATGTTCAATGCTGAGCCAGAAAAAGAGTTCTGAAGGTTGAACTAAAATAAAATGCAAAAGGAATAACC
>JAPKLW010002186.1:0-16290 GCA_026898455.1 Plectranthus barbatus
TTAGGTGGCACCTAGGCGTTACGCCCGATAAAAATTCCATTATTGGAGAAGCTATACGTTTTCTTTTCCTTACTCAGACGCGTAGGCGGGATAGGTGGCCGAGTTAGGTAGACTAGGAAGAAATATATATTCATAGAAAATATTACATCAAAAGTAGATAAATTTAGGATCATGTATGAACATATTAATTCTACCATATAAGAAATCTTTTCGTGTATTACTTGTTCTTACTGTAGACTAATAAGTAACAAGCACTTCAACTCTCCTTGGTCTGAGTTCTCTGTTGCGTCTGAAGTTAGTGTAGTGTCAAAAAATCAGACTTCTACTAAGATTAAGAGTGACTTGTTGCTTCATTAACAAATTTGGTCTCTGTGCAGCAACAAGTGATGTTTAAATATGAGACAACTATTCCAGATAAAGTTTAAAGCTGTTTTGCTTTGTGGTGCTGTATTCTAACTGAAGAGTGAAGATCAATCAAGTTGTCGGGTTCGAGCCAGTAAACCAAAACATGCACCTTCAGAAATAGTTGATCTTCTACGGTGAGATATTCAAGTTTTCTGCAGTAGTTTATTTTTCTGAAAAAAAGTATTGAGTCGTAGGTTTCTGCAAAATGCAGTCGCTATGTATCAAGATTTGAAGGAATGTTTGAGTGGGCCAGCATAGTTGAAGATATTAGTTTGTTGTTTAGCTTAAAATTATATGCTATGCATCTATAGTATTTTGTTTCTTCCATGTAAAGAGTTTTTTAGGTGAATCTTTTAAAAATGTATTTTTATTCCCTATTTGATCCTGCAATTTAAATCTATTATCATTGGTTAAATCTTAGCAGAACATAGATTAACTTTGCAGCTTCTTTTGTATTTTCAGTGTCTCGGTGGTCTGCATTATGTATTTTCTCAGAACATAGACCATAACACATTGAAATATATGAATTTTGTTTTAGCTATCTTCTCCATTGGTTGTCATGCTGTAGGGAAATCATTGTCTGATTGAAATCCTATTTCTCTTTTATTAGTGGGATTCTACTGGGAGTTTTCTTTCTTCCAGGATTCATCATGTCACTATTTCTTATTCATAATTGTTATAGGAGTTGAAAATCATCTTTGGCTGGATTATTTGAGAGACCGAAGAAATCTGGTCAAATTATTCAAAATCAATCTTCTAGTCCGCTAACGAGTTTTTCTTTTGAAGATTTCAACCTGTGAATATATACCAGTCTTGCTGGTCAGTATTCAATCCAATTGATTGACTCTCAGTGATGTATTTTATTAATTTTGGCAGTCTTTGTATGTTCACTTGTCATTTTCTCTTGTGATTTTGTCTGTAGCTTGATATTTGTGTATGTAATTCTTGTCATTTTCTCTTGTGCATAGCTACTCAACATGTTATGTTTACTACTACTAAATTTATCTTCTTTTTGTATAATGAGTTTAGATCCTCTTATTAGATGTTTTGCATAAATCTTGTGTGTTTGTTCTGCTACTTTTTAAATAAAGCAGTGTCATTTACCTTTTATTTTCATGTAGTTGTCCTAATTCGATATGCTCACATGCTTTTTGTTGCTCTCTCTTTCAGGTGAAGGATTATTTTAGGGAGCTCCAGTAGCTAGTTAAGGGCATTGCATTTTTATAACTCTCTGGAAGAATCTTCAAATAACGAGCTAGTTGGTTTCATTTGTAAGCGTAATGTCTTGCAATATTTTAGCAATGTATATTATTTCTTTCATTCCATTTTTGGATACAGCCATTTGTAGCAAGCATATTTGATTACATTCATATTTGACTAATCAAGTTGATGTTGCTTTTTTACGTATCGTAGTTAATTACACATATTTATGAAATTTATTATTGGTAAATGATAATTTATAAAATGATCGCAGGAAGATTGTAGCTCAATCAAGATTTCTACAAAATGAAAAAAAATAGACGACACGAAAACTCACGTAGTCTATTACTGTATAGACTACACGATTTTTAGTGTAGTCTATCACCTTACTCATATAGAATACACTTACATAGACTATTATAAATTGAGTACTAGACTATAAGATTCCACATTCTCTATTGCCTTTTTTTTTTGTATTGAATTTGAATTTGTGAATTAAAAAAATAAAAATAATTTAACCGCCTAGGCTCCGCAGAAGCAGTCTAGCGCTACCTTGAGTAATACCTATTGATTTTTAAAACCTTGTTCCTTTTCACACTTCTCATGATATTTCCTTAATTGTTTAAAGTTTTGCATAATTAACAGAATGAAGAAAAAACAAGAAATTAAAGTGTCTGCATAGACCATATCCTGAAGCATATAATCAACCTCCAAAACAGAATGCTGACGCATTTGTACATGCAATTAAAACTCAATGCGTGAGTTTCTTAATTTACCATGCTGCAGCCTCCGACACAAACAAATGAAACCAAAAATCCTTTCTCAGGCAGATTCTTGTCCATGACTCACTTCCACGGAATTCCTGAACCATTTAGGCCTCCACACAACGACCCCTCCATTCTTCAACCACCTATCAATCACACGAAGCGTGTTCCCAACAAGAAGAATCCCCATCACACCACACCACACTGCCAGTGAGATCTCAATAACATGGCTCAACGATTTCCTCTCCTTGTAGTTATTGGGAGTCACCACCACGATGGATATGGCGTAGGTGACCGCGACGGAGGTGACCGTGAGCCACATGATCACCATCAGGATCCACATGAAGAGGGGGCGCCTGAAGGGCAGGCCGCCGATGAGCAGCAGGATGGTGCTGAGTGATGAGACGAAGGCAACCGTGTTGGAGCGGGTGAAGTTCTTGTATGCTCGAGGGTGGTTGTGGGCCATCACGGATTCCCCTGCCCTGTGTGGGTTGTGCACCAGGGTGCCATTGGGATGGTGTGTCAAGTCTTCCTGCCACACTCCGCCGGCGGGGCTCACCCCGGCTTGGAAGGCCATGGTGGCTATGAGGACCGCCACCACCATTATGGCGTCGCGTTTCTTGCTCAGCCATTTCACTGGCTGAGAGTCTGAGCGTGATCTGTTTTTGCGTTTGAGAATTCTTCTGGCTCTGGAAGCTGGTTGGCTCTGGTTGAAGATGGCCTTGGCTGTTTGGCCAGTGGAGTTCTTGGCATTCACGTTTATGTTGGGATGTTGGAACAGGAACTTCATAATCTGTAACAATTTAGATTTGCATTCAGAGCTTATTCATGAATTCCCCAAATTAATATTTTTTTCCTTGATTTATTGGCTTTAGAAGTGTTGTAGATGTTGTTTTGCAGAAACAGATACTGTCTGTGTACAAGGTAACTTCTTATATCTATGCAAATTAAGAAAAATATATACCAAGCTAAATAATACGATAAGCTTAATAAATCATTTAAATTATTCATTAAACTTTTTAATTAATACTTAATTCTTGCTTTTAGTATTTATAAAAAATATTTTGATAAAACCAAAAGAGTAGCCGATGATGAGCTAGCTGGACAAAGACAACATGTTTAATATTATTTGACCATATAACAGAAAATAAAATAACATAGCAACTTTGGAATCCTAAAATCAAGCCAATAACCACCACATAAAAAACATCCTCAATCAGCGACCCAAGACCTCTCCCAGTAATGAATAATCAAACAATCCGGCAAGGAAAAAAAAAAAAACAAAGAAACATTCAATAAAATGAAATTACCTCATCTTTTTTAGTGGTGACTGCCATATGCAATATGGTATCACCATCATCATTCTTTCTATCGATATACTCCTCCACTTCCCTCACCAAATACTCCAAAGCCTTCAACTGCCCATATTTGACGCACAAATGCATCACAGTCATCCCTCCATCCACCGTCTCTCGTGCAGCTCCAGGAGCTCTTGGGACGAGCTCCTCCAGCACGTCAACCCGGCCTTTGATGGCAGCTAGATGGATTGGATTCCGGCCTTGAGAGTCACGAGATAGGCACATATCCGGTGCAGCTTCAAATAAAATCTTGACGATTTCCACGTGACCCCGAGCCGAGGCTAAGTGAAGAGGCGATGATTGCTGGGAGTTGAGCTCTTCGGCAAGGTGAGATTTGGTATCCAATATCTCTTTGACGAAGGGTAGATGACCCTTCATTGTTGCTATGTGTAGTGGGGTGTTGTTTGAACTTGTGTAGGAGACTCTTTCCAGGAGAAATGGATCTTGTCCGAGTAGCTCTCGAAGAGCTTGCACATCTCCTTTGGCTGCACAATCGTAGAGCCTCTCCATCTCCATCTCCATCTCTCCCTAAGAAAAAAAGACCTAAGAAATTGAGTTATATATGCATATTTGGTTCATGTGTGTTGAATAGATAATGTTTATATTGATTGTAGGGTTGACTTGGGTGGACTTTTGATTATACAGTGTAAAAGACTTGGTCGTCGTTTATTATTTCGATTTTCAATCGAAATTGCTGTGAAACAACCTAGCTCTCTCCGTTCTTTATTTTATTTTAACTTTATTAGATCTTGTTTATGTTGTAAAGCTACCTTGTTAGGCCAGAGTATTTACCTTTTGTCTGATTAAAGCCAATAGTGGTTGTAAATAAAGGAAAATTAGTAGTCGCCTAGTTTTCTTACTGTCTATTTTAATTTTTGATTTCATTCTTTCATTTATTCATTTATTTTCAATTTTCCATCACGATGGATTGTTTGAAATAATTATTCAAAGTAAGCTAATGAGAATTGAGTTGAATGATTGCCATATTGTAGCTTAATTAAAAATATTTGTGACTGTTGAAAGGATATAATAATATACATAATCAATTTTGCAATATGTTCGTTCCATAGTAGAAAATAGAAACTCATGCTGTAAATGTAATTTAAACAAAAGGATGTCTCTTCTTTTCTTTTATTTTTTTATTTTTTGAATAAGATTACATATATTAAATTCACACACCCAAAATATCTATGGGGAAGGTCGAACCTTTGACTTCTTGGTCAAAGAAAGGGACTTTCACCACTACACCTCGAGCAAGGGCACGACTTTTCTTTTATTTTACTAATAAACAATTACTCCCTTCATCCTGGCCAAAATGATCCTTTTGGAATTAATATTTTATCATTAATTGTAAAAGAAATATTATTTTTAGAAATAAGCCGATTCGGTTGAAACGCCTAATTCAATTAGTGGGTCAATTCACATGGAAGAAGGGAATCTATATATCTATAATCTATATATATATGTATTTAAAGACAAAACCCATGAAATATTTTCTTTTTCCGCCCAAAAATCTTCTAAAAATACATGGATTCAATTAAGGAAAAATAGTTAATGTAATGTATGAATATAATATGACTAAGCGTAATTTTGTCAAAGATATAATTATGCATAAAAAAATGAATGTAATTAAACTTTCATTTTTACTATAGTGTCATTATTTCTAATTAATATATATAATTTACATTTATGAATATTCTTTATTTAGCCTTATCCGCCCACCTATAAATTCCACTCATTTTTCATCGAAACTTACACAATTTCAAGATGCATTTTTAGAGATGAATGGGTTGGATCCAGGTGGTTTCACAAGAGTATCATGAAATAGATATCTCTCAATTTTTATTATTTCACTAGGAATTATTTTTTCATATTTTTAATTTAATTATTATTTAGTTCATTGTAATGATAGTGAATCATTTTATAAATAAAAAAATGTAGTTTAGTGTTTTTCAAAACGGTATTCATATAATTTATAATATTCCTGTTTTCGTAAATATTGTTCATTTGTGTAGGTGTAGCATTTTATTTATCTTATAATAATAGTATATTCATTGTTATTTTTATTTGTTATATTTAAGGATCTTCTTTGAAGAAATTATATTACTTAACTGTGATTATACTTCAAAGAATGAGTAATCTATTTTATTAATTATTGTGATAGCTTTAATAATATTTTATATTTATATAAAAAATAAAATCCTCATGAACTTTCCTATAATAAAATAAAATATCATCATATTTATTTGATCAAATCCTAACAAGTCACGTGAATTTAGCCCTGAAATTAAGTTATATAAAATTATAAATTATTGTGTTAATTATTGTAGAAATGCAATTTACTTAATTCCTTACCACAAAATGCATTTTAATGTATTTTCAATCCATTAATAATTTTTTTTGGCATAATCATCATGGTCTAAAATTTTTTGAGTGATTAAATATTTTTATCTATTTTTTATTTATTATAGATTTCAGTATTGTTAGGACACTCTTTTTCATCTATATAGTTTACTTCAATTTAAAATAAAAAATAATATATCATCATGTCAATATGAAATATAATTAAATTAAGAATTCGATAAACATTTGCATAATCAAGATTTATGCAATCCTAATTGTAAAGTGATGAGGACAATAAATACATATCTCGTAAATTAATACAAATAATTTACTGAATATAGCCAACTCATAATGTTATTCGATAACTGTAAGGTTTGGGGTGTCACAGTTCATTCGAGATAAACCCACTCTTTTCTTATTCTTATTATTTTATAATTAGTTTTATCTTATAATTTAGTTCAATTTATATCACTATTACGTTTTTAATAAAATAATAATTTTCTTTTCATGTATAAATTCTTTGACTAAGAAGATTAATGAAAATAAATTTTAGTATCAAGTAGTAACATCAATATTTAAGGATCTCAATTGATTTAATTTTAGAGAGTTTAGTTGAATCAAATTTAACTACGAATAATATATTTAAATTTGGAGTTCAAATTAATTGAATTTTAATATTTAAAAGTTCAAATTAATTGAATTTTAATATTTAAATGTAATATATTACGCCACTTATAAAATTGGTACAATACATTATGATGTTCTATAATTTATCTTTCAAATATTTAGTTGGTGTATATTTCGAAATTTGGAAAGTTTGTATATTCATTTTGTAGTACATTTTGGGACGTCAAAATTCAATAAAAAAAAGAGAAAATGATTAAAAACACTAAAATGCATTATGATAGGAAATGGGAGATATAACATTTAAATTAGAGTGTCTATAGTTGAGAAATAAGAAAAACAGTAATAAAAGCATGATGTGTGAGTACACATAGAAAGGAGGTGAGACAAAGGTCAACAAATATGATTTTAAACTCAAGAACATGTAATTAGTTTTAAGTTCAAATTCAAGATTAAATCATGAAAATTCAATTACAGAGCTCAATCACATCATGTTCTAATTTTATGCAATATAAACACTACAAGAAAAATGCTAAACAACAATAGTTAAAAAGTATTGTTATAGGGTAATCTGGAGTGTTGTTGTAGGTGTTGTTATTGTAAGTATGCGGTGAAAGACAATGATTTTACACCTGATATCTTTTCTATTTTTTTTTTTTTGAGAAAGAAAATATTTCATTACGAAAAAACGCAGCAGTTACAAATCCAAATTCAATGCAGGAACAAGATGCTTTGGACTAAACTTAAAACAAAGGAAATCAGGTCCTTTTGCTGCGAGATGGGCAACTTGGTTAGCTATTCGCGGAACAAATTTGAAGGAGGGGTTGCCCACCAAGTTTGCAACAACTTTGATGTCTCCAGCCACCACGTCACAATAAGGATTAGGATGTTGCGAACCTCGAATGATCTGGATAAGATTCAAGTTATCTCCCTCGACTTCATGTAAAGAAAGTCCATACTGTTTGGTGACTTGCAAAGCCCATCGCATGGCCAAGGATTCGAGGAGAGTGCTACCTCTGCGGGCTGTCCTTTTACTCCTTGCTGCAAGCTCAATCTCTCCCCGATGATTGCGAATGACGAAGCCCATGCCAATTTCTGACTCATTCAAGACAGCAACATCAACGTTAAGTTTCAGCTGCCCTGAAGGAGGTTTTTCCCATTTGACTGAAGATGAGTCCTTGGGGTTGCTGCTATTCTTTTCATTTTACTGGGAGGACTCCAGCCAAAGACGGTGCCCTCTTCTGATGATATTAACTGGGCTAGGGCGTTTGCCATCAAAAATCCAACCATTTCTAGCTTTCCACAGCTCCCAAGCCGTACAGAGGAAAAGAGTAGCTCTATCCTTATGCAGATCCAGAAAGTCCCAGAGGAGGTTTTTGAAGGAGATTTGATTCATGTTACCAATATCAAGCCGAAGATGAGAAGTATACCACAAATTCCTAGTCGTAGAACAGAACAAGAGAGCATGGTCGATGGTTTCCACCTCTTCTCCACAGTCGGCGCAAATGGGGTCGATGTTCACTCCGCGATGATGTAAGATGCTTTTCGTTGGGAGAGCTTGGTTACAAGCTTTCCAAGCGAAAACTTTGATCCTCGGAAGCACCTTCAAATTCCAAAGCTCTTTCCACTTTTCCGATTGAGAGCTCGAGGAGGCAACCTGAGGAGTGATGTTATCTTCGATCTGCAATGTTGTCCAATAAGCCGATTTAACAGAAAACATACCCTTATTTGAAGGTTTCCAAATCATGACATCCTCCAGTTGGTTTCTGCTAGTAGGGATTGCAAGAATATCAACTGCGTCTTTTTTTGAGAAAATACCTTCAATCATATCTTTATTCTAAGAGTTATCCTCGGGGTTTAAGAGAGCACTCACTTTTGCATCCTACAGCCTTTGGTCGAAGAGCTGCGCAGGTTTCCTTTGATTTTCGATGCCAATCCACCCGTCTGAAGCTAAGCGGACTTTGGCTCCGTTGCCTATCCTCCACGCAAGGCCCTCTTCAATGACTCCTCTAGCTTTCATCAAGCTTCTCCACAAATGGCTGGGTTGGGAGCCAATGACTGCGCCCATGAAGTCAGTTTTGGGAAAATACTTTGCTTTGAGGACTCGAGCGGGTAAAGATCCCGGGTTTTGAAGAATTCTCCACACCTGTTTAGCAAGTAAGGCCAATTTAAAGCAATATAGATTACGAAAGCCCATTCCCCCATCTTTTTTTGATCTAATGAGGCGCTACCAGGAAATCCAATGCAGTTTATTTTGTTCCGACGAAGAAGTCCAAAAGAATCTAGCCGTGCTCTTCTCTATCTCTTTGCAAAGTGATTTAGGAAGCAGCTGGAGGCTCATAAAGTAACTAGGCAGAGCTTGAATAACCGCTTTGATGAGGACCTCTTTGCCTGCTTGTGAAAGAGTTTTGTCCTTCCACCCGTGTAGTCTCGCTTGCACTCTGCTGACACAACTGGAGAAGGAAACTTTCTTATTTTGACCAACGAAGGTGGGCAAACCCAGGTATTTGCATTCTTTCTCCATTTCCCTGGCTCCAAGCTGATTTAAGAGTTGAGTTTTTTGCTCCGCTGAAAGATTAGGGGTGAGGAAGGCCTCAGATTTCTCGAAGTTGATCTTCTGCCCCGAGATCTTCTCGTATTTGTTAATCACCGCGATAAGTTTGTGGATCTCCTTACCTGAGGCCTCAGCAAAAATGATAGAGTCATCAGCAAAAAACAAGTGGGAAATAGGGGGGGCTGATCTTGCCACTTTAAAGTCGTGGATCTTTCCTTCATTTTCTGCTTGCTTGAGGAGGGCAGTGAACATTTCCGAGCAGAAAAGAAACAAAAAATGGGAAAGAGGGTCCCCTTGTCTTAGTCCCCTACTGGGAGTAAAAGGCTCAGTTTCAACACCATTAACGATCACAGAGTAAGTCACCGAACGAACACATTTAAGCATAAGATCAATCCAAGCATGATGGAAACCCAACCTGAACAACATTTCCTCAAGAAAGGCCCATTCAACTCTATCAAAAGCTTTAGTGAGATCAAGTTTAAGAGCGAGCATGCCTTTTTTACCTTTTTTTCTTTTAAAAAGAGAGTGAAAAATATCAAAAGCGATGGTGGCGTTATCAGTAATAAGCCTACCCGGGATGAAAGCACTTTGATTTTCTGTGATAATGTCAGGCAGGATATTCTTAAGCCTATTTGCAATCACTTTGGAAACAACACAAGAGACCACATTAGCAAGACTAATAGGACGAAAATCTTTAAGATTCAGAGGGTGTTTTGTTTTAGGGATGAGGACAATGTGGGTGTGATTAATAGGGGCAGGGTTCTTTCCATTATTAAGAATACTAAGAGTTTCATCAAGAAAATCCTTTTTCACAAAGTTCCAGCATTTTTGAAAAAATAAGGGGGACATACCGTCGGGGCCCGGCGATTTGTTTGGGTGCATTTGACTGAGAGCAACAAAGATCTCCTCCTCCGTATACTCTTTCATGAGATGGTCGTTCATTTCTGTAGTAAACTTTTGCTCGATGACATTCCAGGCTTTTAAATCCCCGGTGCAACTCTCTTTTTGAAAAAGATCCTTAAAGTAGCTCCGGATCTCGTTCGACATATTCCCACTGTCGGTGATGAGGTTGCCATTTCTAGCAATGATCTTATGGATCGTATTTTTCCTTCTCCGATTGCTAGCTTTCTGATGAAAGAATTTGGTGTTCCGATCTCCCTCCTTCATCCAATGAGTCTTACTTCTTTGCATCCACATGATCTCCTCTTTTTTAAGGATATCGTCTAGCTCGGCTTCAATAGAATCAATCTGAGATCTGACAGCATCATCATCCTCTTTTTTCTGAAGTTCTTCAAGCAAAAGACAGAGGTCGTCTTTCTTCTTACGAATATTTTCGAATTGATTACTTGCCCAGTTCGAGATATCGTCCTTAAAGATTCCAAGCTTCACATCCAGACCGTCACAGTTCGTAGCCCTCTCCCATGTTTCCTTGCAAAAGTCCTCAAAGCCCGGATGCCGGAACCACATATGTTCAAATCGAAAAGGCCTTTTCCCAGGCTTGGATTCAGCAACTTCAAGACAAAAGGAGATGAGAATCGGAGCATGGTCTGACTTATATTTAGGGAGATGCCGGACTGAAAAAAAGGGGAAGAGATCTTTCCAATCACCATTCGCGAGGGCTCTATCAAGGCGACAAGCAACATGATCCTGACCTTTCCTCTTATTAGACCAGGTGAAGATGTTTCCTTTGTAGCCGAGATCATCCATGTTACAGTAACTAATTGTCTCTCTAAAATCCCACATGTCCTTCTCCATTTTCTGCAGCCCTCCTTCTTCTCATTCTCAAGGAGAACTTCATTAAAATCGCCCATAAAGAGACAAGCCGAACTGCACATGTTAAAGACATCTTTCATTAAGCTCCAAGTAAATTTTTTCTTGTCCTTTTCCGGCCATCCATAGAATCCAGCGCAGTGCCAACTCCTGCCTTCTTCATCCATAATATCAACAAGAATGTGATGAGAAGAGTACGACCGCACATTCACACTCACTTGTTCACTCCACATCATGCGAAGACCTCCACCTCTACCTCCATTATTGTTCCTACAGGAAACACGAAAGCCACATCGAGTAATTTAGTTTCAATAAGGAAGACAATCTGCGGTGAATCTTTCATTAGGATCTTCTTGAGGGCACGAACTGTCTCTGGGTTCCCAAGCCCACGACAGTTCCAGCTTAGCACATTCATTGCGATCGGCAGGGCTGCTGCACAGCCTCTGCCATTTGACAAGATTTGGGGTCTGCCCTAGGCTTCTAGGCGTAGGAGATATTTCTTTCACTGCTAACCCAATATGTTTTTTTTTTGGCATTTTCTCTTTTATCGAGCCAATGGTACCTCTATCTAAAGTAAGTGATGCAAAAAGTGGATTGGCTAAGCGGAAGGAAGTGTTAAATTAAAGAAGAAACACCAACTTAAATTAGGCGTGTATGAATGATAGAATGAAAATTTGGGGGACTTTATTTAACCTGACTTTTATTTATGGAGGCTTCATTTGAATATAATTTTTCAATTAAAACCATAAGGATAAAATTGGAAGATCATAATTTATTGTTTTAAGAGGGATTATAAGGAGAAAAAAAATGTGTTTAGAATCACCCATAGACAAAATGGGAGAGACAAATGTTCAAAAGAACATGTCCATAAATAATATATAAGAAAAATACCGTTGAAGTAAGTTGTGTGCTGTTAAAAAAAAAAAAAAAAGTATGTTGTGTGTGAATCGGAGAGGAGATAAAAGGACAACAAATATGGTTTTAAACAAATATAGAACAACTAATTAGTTTCAAATTCAGACTTAAGATTGAATGAAAAATTTTGACCGTGAGGCTCAATGGTATCAAATTCTAATATTTAAATTAAGTGCATGTATTACATGAACATGTACTATAAAATTAATTTCGAAGATTGTACAATTAATTTTGAGAATAAATATATATTTTCGATGATATAAATATTTAATATAATTGATAAGATAAAAGAAACATAAAAATGAGGAGAAATAAAATACAACATTCCAATGTTTGCAAATGAAATAAATGATCAATAGTGCTAAAGTGTGTACGTAGAGAGCTCAGAGAAGATAAAGAAAAGATTGTAAATACAACTGAGATTAATTGAATAATTTAATACATGAGTTTTAATTAATCAAATTTTATTATTTCAGTATAATATATCCACAATATTTATAATTGAAATTAATAATAAGTTATTATATATATATATATATATATATATATATATATATAGGGAGCGGATCCGGTGAGAAAGGTCTTAACGTGAGAAAGTGAGAAAGATGCTTGATTGTGTCATGAGGTTGCTTGATTGTATTCAGATTGTTGCTTGATTGCAACGTTGCTTGGTTGTGTTTTAATTGTTGCTTGATTATTTTGTTGCTTGATTGTGTTTTAATTGTTGCTTGTTTCAATATCAACCATTGATTTTTTTCGATCTAATGGACATGAATTATTCTTTTTTTTCATAGGGGAAATTTTTTTTTTCATGATCTCTCCTCTATATATATTAATAGGTATTGATTGATATTGATTGATAATGAATACGCAATATTTTTTAGTTCTGGTCTATGTGCAACGACCCATTCACGGCTTCACAATCACGCCTTTATTTAGACTTTCTTGTTTAACAATTATTAGAATAAAATAAATTCTAAAAAAGTGAAAATGGAATTCTATAAATTGAAATTAAACTATAAAAGAGACGAAACAAAATCCTAGGGGTTAATATAAACCCTAACAGTTGAAAGGAACCTTAAAGATTTAAAATGAACAAAAGATTGAATAAAAAATCCTAAAGAAAACTTTAGAATTAAAAAAGAAATTGACTTTACGTTACTCTATATTATATTACAATAATAGAGCCAAATTAATTTATTTTTAATAAAAATACATTTATATAATTCATATGCTCAAATGTTTCAAACAAATCTCCAAGTTACATTTTTATTGTATTGGAGCAGTGTAAAAAGCTTCACGAGTGTTATTGTTTCATCTTCGGCTGTCGGCGCTGTAGAAAGACAAAGAAGAGAACTAAGGATTCCTTTATTCATTGCATCAAAAGTATATTTACAAAGAAAAGTATACAAACTATTTATAAACATGAGAAATAATAAATAAGGAAAAGACACCAAATCCTAAAATTCCTAATATATATAACATCCCCCCGCAAACTCACGATGCTACAACAGTAAGCATTGAGAGTTTGTCAAATAGGAACAGAAAGCGCGAACTGGAGTGAGCTTTGGTAAACATATCAGCAATTTGTAGAGATGAAGAGACAAAAGGTAAAACAATTGTACCAATCTGAAGATGGTGTCGAGTGACATGACAATCAATCTCAATATGCTTAGTCCTCTCATGAAATACTGAATTCCGAGCAATTTGAATGGCACTTTGATTGTCGCAATATAACGGAGTAGGACGACGAAGATGAACACCCATATCAGCGAGCAACCAACGTAACCAAACAATCTCACAAGTAGTAGAGGCCATGGCACGATACTCAGCTTCCGTGAAAGATCTAGAGATGACATCTTGTTTCTTACTCTTCCATGAAATGAGAGAGTCACCAAGAAATATGCAAAAACCAGTTGTTGACTTGCGATCGGTGGGATCACCAGCCCAATCAGCATCAGAATAAGCACGCAACTCTAAGGATGAAGTGGAAGGGAACAAGAGATTCTGAAACTGAGTGCCTCGAAGGTACCTAAGAATCCGAAGAATAGCAGCCCAATGAACAGTGGTCGGAGCAGTTACAAATTGACTTACCACATGAACTGCATGAGCAATATCTGGGCGAGTCAAACTAAGCTCCCAACAATAGTACGATAAAGACAAGAATCTAACAATAAAATCCCATCTGAAAGAGAGTACCGAGCATTGGTCTATAGAGGTGTATCAACGGCCATGTTGTCTGTGAGACGAGCACGATCAAGTTAATCAGCTATATACTTGGATTGTGATAGGAGATAGCCTTTTGGAGAGTAGGCGACCTCTATTCCCAAAAAATAGCGCAACAAACCCAAATCTTTCATAGCAAAATAATGAGATAGCTTCGCCTTCAAGGATTCTATTCCATGTTGATCATCACCCGTAATGATCATATCATCAACATACAAAGATAACATAATACAACCAACACGGGTGAGCTTCACAAATAGTGTAGAATCATGATGACTAGGAATAAAACCGAGTGATGTAACCACTGTGGAGAACTTCTCAAACCAAGTCCGAGGAGCCTGCTTGAGTCCATAGAGTGCTTTGTGAAGCCTACAAACTTCACCAGGTTTGTGATCGACAATAGGAGAAGGTACCATATAGACTTCTTCATGAAGATCACCATTCAAAAAGGCATTCTTAACATCCATCTGAGAGATTCTCCACTTAAAAACTGAAGCAATAGCAATCATGGCTCGAACAATTGTCATCTTTGCAACAGGAGCGAAGGTTTCTACATAATCCATCCCATACTCTTGTGAATAACCTTTTGCGACCAATCGAGCTTTGTAGCTTTCTATAGATCCATCTGATTTAGTTTTGATCTTGTAAATCCAACGACAACCAATAGCCCGTTTACCTGATGACAACTGAACTAAATCCCATGTATGAGTCTGGTGCAAAGCAGTAAGTTCCTCAGCCATAGCAGTCTGCCAAAGAGGATCACTAACAGCCTTCTTATAAGACAAAGGGTCAGAGAGACGATGGATAGTAGTGACAAATGCAACAAAAGGACTGGAATAAGAGGAATATTCAAAATCAGGTAGTTTAGTAGACTTACGGACACGAGTAGATTGACGTAGTGGAGGAGGATCCGCAACCTCAGAAGATGATTGATTGGGCAACAGAGGAGATAACGATGTCTCAGAAACTAAAGTATCAGGTTCCGGTGAGAGATTTGTAGTAGTACATGAATCTTCATCATTGACAATGTCAAAAGGATCAATATGAATGAGGTCTGTTTGAGTCATATGGTGAGGATTCTTGGGAATAGAGAAAAAAGGAATATGTTCTAAAAACTTCACATGACAAGAGACATACAACTTTTGACTGACAGGATCAAAGCAATGATATCCCTTTTGACCAATACCATAACCCAGAAAGACACATAAGACGGATCGAGGAGACAACTTATGACGTTCTACTTGTGGTAGAAGAACAAAACAAGTACAACCAAAGACACGCAAAGATGAACAATCAGGTTTACTCTTAAACAACATCTCAAAAGGAGACAAACCTGAATTTTGAGAAATCGGGATCCTATTGATCACATACGCAGCAGTAAGAACTGCTTCTCCCCAAAAAGAACTAGGAACATGAGCAGACAGTAAAAAAGAACGGGCTGTTTCAACAAGATGGCGATGCTTTCTTTCAGCAACTCCATTTTGTTGAGGAGTATCTGTACAAGAATTTTGTTTGATAGTACCATCAGAAGCAAGCAAGTGAGAAAACTCATTAGATGTGTATTCACCCCCAAATCCTAACGAAAATTCTTAATAATAGAAGAATGTTGTGTTTTAACAAGAGCTCGAAAATTCTTGAAAATAGCAAGATAATCAGACCGATGTTTCATAAGATATACCCAAGAATAACGAGTGAAGTCATCAATAAAAGAAACATAATATCTGGAACCCCCTTTAGTGGCAACAGGAGACGGCCCCCAAACATCAGAATGAATGAGATCAAATGGAGCAAGAGAAACAGAGGTACTTTTATTAAACGGTAAGGCTGAAAATTTTGCTAACTTACAACCACTGCAATCAGAAATATCATGACTATCCAATTGTCCTAGAACTACAGTAGAAACTTAAAAACGTAAACGAGGTGCTGAAACATGACCCAAGCGAGAATGCCATAAATAAAAAATAAAAGATGAACGACTCAAATGAAAAGATGAAAGATCCACTATTGAGCCCGAAAATCCTGAAACTTTAAGTGAATCCAAGACATAAAGCCCCCTTTGCCTATGGCCTGTCCCAATCACCTTCTGAGATTGTGGGTCCTGTATAGAACAAGCGGAAGCAGAGAAAGAGAC
>JAPKLW010002186.1:21290-39445 GCA_026898455.1 Plectranthus barbatus
ATATATTATCACATAAACCTATATACAAAGTGCCCACGATCACTGGTGGATTATGTATCTGATGAAGCAGGTAGGTGTTGGGTTGGGCTCCAGCCTCCCCTAATTTTTTTGTTTTAGTATTATCTAATTAAAAAAAGATTTATAATATAGACCCTTTTTTTTTCGTGTTTTTATAAAGATGAAGGGACTGAAAATGGAGAAGAATTTGATATTTTAGTTTGTATCTTTTACTAATTAGTAGTTTTAATGTATGCAATATTTTTAGTATTTTTCTTTTACTAAATAATTTTATAAAATAATATTTTTACTCTATCATTTAAATTTTTTAAATTTTCTATCCAATAATTCAGTAGAGCCTCTATACATAATTTTTGGATCCACCACTACCTATGAAGGACATTTAGTCGTTTCTAATGGATCCTCAAGTATGGATGAGGATAAGGAAACCACTCAACCACATACATCTAAATGGTAATCATCTCTTTTATCTAAATCTTAGTAGAGTTGGTCTCCTGAGAGACGGTCTCAACACTTTTTATTGTGAGGCGGATCTTACCCTAATTCATAATATAAAATGGATACAAAAATGGATCTTTCTTATTGTTTTAACAAAAAATGGATAAAACAGGGAGACGCGTCTCCGTGACGGCGGTCTCTCTCATCCAAGCAGTGCTAGCACTCCAAACTCACCTCTCAATTTACGTAAATTCAAGAAAATTTTCTCAGACTAAGATCTCTCCACTTACCCTTCTAATTTGATAGGTCCAGTTAATAAATTGAAGCATCTTGCGGGCAGTGTTGATGTTGTTTTCCACCCCATGAATTTGTATGATAATGGGGAACTCACGAATGCAGGCAATAAGACGAAAAATAATGATCTTGAAAAGGGGAATGTGGTGTTCGGCGTGAAAAATATCAGAATGGGTCAGAGTTGAAAACTTGAAGATGGGGCTATGTGGGAGAAGTAGTCATGTGTTTCTCTAGAGGGTTTGCCACTGTTGTGACCAAGTTGTTCAATATAATTGAGCCTGATGTTGTTGTGTATGGGAAGAAATATTATCAACAGTGGAGGATTATATTTATACAAAGGATGATGAGAAATGAGAATGGTCCCTTGTTTGCACACAAGGTGTTTGCTTAATTACTTGAGAAGAACAATGTTCTAATTGTTGGTCCTTACGTGTTTTCTGCTGCTTGGTTTGATTTCGATAATAGATGATTAATGCCCAAATGCTTGACGAACTCATATCTAAAATGTTTCTGATGTTTCAATGAGTAGAAACATTAATGTGTAGAGTCTTTTCGCAGCAGGTGAACTCCAAGAACGGATGATTTTTCCAATGTCTTGAGAATTCACTTCGTTTTCTTCTTCTTGTATCGTGTTCATTTGTTTGATTGTACATATTTGTTTCTTTAATATGGTTTGAAACCACCAATTTTGGAGTGTTTGTGAATTGTATAATGATATTTTCAATGAGTTAAATGCATAATTTCATATCTTTAATACATTATTTAGAACAAAAGAATGAATTACATTATTTACAGTAAAAGAATACATCATTTTAATGAATCAAATACATCTTTTCAGATATTATTACATTATTTATAATAAACGAATGAATTACATCATTTATAATAAAGTAATACATCGTTTCAATGTATTAAATACATCATTTTAGATCTTATTACATGATTTAAAACAAATAATGAATTACATCATTTACAGTAAAGAAATACATCATTTCACGTCTTCTTACATTATTTGAAGCAAAAGAATGAATTACATCATTTACAATACATGAATACATTATTTGAATGGATTAAATACATCATTTCAGACTGTATTTCATTATGTAGAACAAAATAATGAATTACATTATTTACAACAATAAATACATCATTTACAACAAAAATAAAAATACATCATTTACAAAGAACGTTGGTTCTCCCAAATTGATCAAACATTGTAGCAAATCCAATGGCATGATCATCTATCGAGCAATGATCCTAGCAGATTTTCCATAAACTCAAAATATTGAACTTTCAAGAATATTGTGTTGATGCTTGCTGAGATGCAAGCTGATGGCAGATGCTATTACATTTGTCTGCTTGGAAACTATGTTTTCTTGACAGATAAATCTTTGCCTCCAAGATTCCTCAACTGTAAGGGCTTGATACTGAGTTGATATTTGACAGTGTTCGTGTACCAGGTTTTAGACAATTCATTAGAGGAAGCTAACTTAGAAGCCAAAGTTGCACTTGAAGAAATTGATGCAGCTAGACATTTGGTCGAACATCTTTGGGGCGCAAATCAAAGTAACAATGAGTCAGGATTTGGAAGGCGTCCTATTGATTCCACCGCAACAAACCAACGCAGAGTCAGAAAATTAGCTAGGCATTTAGTCTAGTTGTTTATTTGTGCAACTCAGTATGAAAAATGATCAGGATTTTGAGGTCATCCACTTAATTCTACCACATATGTCAGCGACTCCAGCATCCACAGAGTGAATTAATAATAGGGGCGTAACAAATCATTGTGGCGTGTATCCAAATAATATAGCAAATTATACTCTCAGCAGATCAGCACTAAGTTTTATTCCATAGACTCTCATAAAAAAGATATCCAGGAAGACAAAGAACACCCTTCAATCAACTATCAATCGAGAGATCAAAATAGCAGGAGGGTAAACGTGAGGAGAGAAATCCCAACGTTGCGATGAAGGTATAATTTGGTAGCAGTAAGAGAAAGAAAGGATAATCTGGGTTTGGAATCAAGGGTATTATCTGGGTCGTGGTTTTGAATTAGGGTATAATGTGGGGAAATTTTATTAATATAGGAAATAATTAAAAAAATCCAATTTAATTATATGGATAGGATTAAATCCGTTTCACAATAAAAAATAGTGAGACCGTCTTATAGGAAACTTTGCTATCTTAGTAAAATTTGATCTTTTTGAACTCTAAATGATGGGCTTCATCGATAGGTTAAACTGGGGATCTTAATTATCCAGTTGAATTATTTTGACTCATAACAATATTTTTAGATAAAAAATATATTGTAGAAATTAAAATTAAACAATAACGACCGGAATAAACTCTTAAAGTTGAATCAACCTAAAAAAATGAACACTTAAGATTGAATAAAAGACTTCTAACCTTTGAGTATCATTTGTAAATTTTTTAATTTCTTTTAAAACATTTGGCCTTCAACTGAAAATAAAATAAAAAAAAAAACACTGGCACACAATACTTTATTATTTATATAATATTACAATAAAAGCATATCGAGGGAAATGAAAATATTTGAGCATTAGCTAGACAATTAAAAAGACGATGAAGAAATGAAAATGAAAACTAATAAGTTCAAACAGCAGCGTTAATGTTATCGTTGGCTTTTTTTTTTTTTTTTTAATAAGTGTTCGTTAATCTTAAACACACACACCTACTCACACACCCAGATATTCCCTGAAAGCTCAAACCTGTGACCTCTCAATCACAGATAAGGTACTTTAATCACTACATCCCGAGCACGAATCTGTGACCTGTCGTTGGCCCTTGTTCTTGTCCCTCCTGGTAGTCCCATCATTAACTGCATTTACTCTCCCCTCCCTTGAGGGAATTCTCAATCTCTGCGTCTCTTATATCCCTTTTGCTTCCAATCATAACATCTAATGCGGTCATCCTCTCATCATTAACTGCATTTACTTCCACACCCGCATTTACCAAGAATCTCACGGTCTGTTCAAATTAGTCACAATGAAGAAGAACTAATTTTTAGCCTCTTTTAAATTGCACAAACACATCTCAACGTTAACCCTCAGAAAATGGCATGTACTCACTCATGTCATGTGTCGTGTGCTCAGAATTGAGTTAGGAAGGCTGAGATTATATCAATAATATATATTAGAAAATCTTACGTATGATATAAATTATCTAAAAATATATTTGATGATTTCCACAAAAGGTTATTATTGGAAGATATATATGTATCTATTAAATATGCATGTTTATATTGTTTAGATATATTTAGGGTTTCATATCTTTTTATGTATATCTTGTAAACTCTATTTATACCCTTGGATCATGAATAATATTTTCTTGAGCCAAATATTGAAACCCTATCATGGTATCAGCCTGAATCGATCCTCTCCTCCCTCGATTCTTTTTCTCCTCTCCCTCTCTCGATCGCTCTTTCTCCCTCCGATTGTCATGGCGCCGGACATGGATCCTCTCCCCTTATCCACCCTTGTTCATATGATTACAATCAAGCTTTCATCCGCAAACTTTATTCTGTGGCATTCTCAACTGGTTCCACTCCTCACCTGTCAAGATCTCTTGAAGTTCGTCGACGGCTCTCTCCCCACTCCGCCTGCTACTGTTCCGTCGACAGGTGGTGCTGTTATATCTAATCCGGCGTATGTTAATTGGCAGCAGCAAGATCAGCGTTTATTAAGTCTTCTCCTATCGACTTTATCTGAAGAGGCTATGGCTGAGGTGCTCGGTTGCACTACTTCTCGCGCTTTTTGGAATGCTCTTGATGCTGCCTTTAGCAATCGCTCCAAGACACTAGAGTTGCATCTTAAGGACGACCTGCAACTCCTCAAGCGCGGCTCCAGGAGCATTTCTGATTATGCTCGGGAATTCAAATCACTCTGCGATCAATTGGCTGCCATTGGTCGTCCGGTTGACGACACAGACAAAGCCCACTGGTTCCTTTGGGGTTTAGGACCTGATTTTTTGGCTTTTTCTGTTGCCCAAATGGCTCTTACTGCCTTACCTACCTTTCGTGACCTTGTTTCAAAGGCCGAAAGTTTTTCTCTATTTCAGGATTCGATGGCTTCGTCTCCCGTCTCTCAGGTGGCGTTTTACGGACAACAGCATTCCTCTTCATCCTCTACTTCTCGAGGACGTGGTAATTCTGGCGGTGGCTCCAAAAATTCCAGCAAACGAGGTCGCGGTCGTGGCTACTCTGGCAAGCGGCCTCCTCATTGTCAAATTTGCCGTCAAAATGGCCACTATGCAACATTCTGTCCAGACCGATATTCTCAATCTTCGTCACATTCAGCAGCGCACCTTGCAGAAGCCTTTCACGCCAACTGTTCGGTCTCTCCTGCTGCTTCTTCTGATTGGTATATTGATACTGGCGCATCGACTCACATGACCCCTGATGTTGGTCGTTTGGATGCCTCTCAACCCTATTCGGGTTCTGATCATGTGGTTGTTGGTAACAGTGCTAACCTTTCTATTTCTCATATTGGTAGATCTTTTATCTCCGATTCTATTCACTTATTGGATGTTCTGGTCGTCCATTCCCTCACTAAGAATCTATTATCTGTCAGCAAATTGACTTCTGATTATCCAGTTGACGTTTCTTTCTCAAATTCCTGTTTTACTGTTCAGCATCGCCACACCAGGGAAATTCTAGCTCAGGGCCGACGTCAGAATGGACTTTACGTCCTTGATCGCATTCAGCCCGCTTTTGTTTCACAGCTGAAGACTAACACCTTGCGTGCTTCTTTTGAACTATGGCATAAACGTTTAGGACATGTTTCTTTTGATTCCATTTCGTTGTTATGCAAGCAAGGTCACATTAATGTTACTTCATGTTTGCCTAAACCATCTTTGTGTTCTTCTTGTCAACTTGCAAAAAGCACTCGTTTACCATTTCAAATAAATGAAAAACGTTCTTTACACGTGTTGGATCTTATTCATTGTGATTTATGGGGACCTGCTCCAATTACTTCTTCGGCTTAGTTCAGATATTATGTTATATTTGTTGATGACTTTAGTCGGTTTACATGGTTCTACCCTCTAGTTCGGAAATCTGATTTCTTTGTGCATTTAAAGTCGTTTGTCACCTTGGTTGAAAATCAATTTTCGACCCGCATCAAACGCTTCCAAAGTGATGGAGGAACTGAATTTACTAACCATGCAGTTCAGGATTTCTTTCGCTCAAAGGGTATTTATCATTTAAAATCTTGCCCTTATACTCCGCCTCAAAATGGCAGAGCGGAGCGTAAGCATTGGCATATTACGGAAACCAGACTCACATTGTTATTTGATTCTCATCTACCTCTTACGATGTGGGTTGACGCATTTTCTATGGTGACTTATATTATAAATCGGCTACCTTCTGTTGTCTTAGATGGGATTTCTCCGTTCCAGACTTTATTTGGCTGCCCTCCAAATTTTGGCAATTTTCATCCGTTTGGATGTCGCGCCTATCCATGTCTTCGCGACTATGCTGCAAATAAATTTTCTGTCCGAAGCATTCCTTGTATATTTCTGGGTTTCTCGTCTAATCACAAGGGCTATCGTTGTTTAGATCCAACTACTTCACGTATCTACATTACTCGTCATGCTCGTTTTGATGAATTATTATTTCCATTATCTTCTCACGTGCATGCTGCTAATTCTATGTCCCAGCTCGACGTCTCCATATTTTTTGAGCCTACGCTGCTCCAATTGTCTTGCCGTCCCCGCCAATACTCACACAGACTTCCTCGGCTGCTTCAGATTCAGCCAAGCCATTAGAGTCGTGCTCATTATGTCCATCACATGAAGTCTCTTCTCCGGCTGCGCCCGCCTCACCGATCGCACCTCAAGCCGATCCTCCATCCCCCCGCTGCTGAGCCTCCGCAGCCTGCTCCCGAACCTCATCCTATGATTACTAGGGCCCGAGCTGGAATCTTTAAACCACGGCACATCGCCTTCTTTGCCGACACACCTCTCCATCAGGCCCTTCTCACATCTTCTGAACCAAAAGGATACAAGTCGGCCGCCAAAAACCCTGTTTGGCTCGCTGCGATGTCTGACGAGATGAATGCACTTCGCAAGAATAGCACTTGGACTCTGGTTCTTCGTCCCCCAGATGCGAACATTGTTGGTTCAAAATGGGTTTTTTGCACCAAATATCGCTCGGATGGTTCGGTCGAACGATATAAAGCTCGGCTTCTCGCTCAAGGATTTTCTCAAATTCCCGGTCTTGATTTTGATCATACATTTAGCCCTGTTGTTAAAGCTGCCACAGTTCGCATTGTTCTCTTGATGGCTGTCTATCTTGGGTGGTCTCTTCATCAACTGGACGTAAAGAATGCATTCTTAAATGGCTTCCTGACTACTCCGGTATACATGGAACAACCTCAAGGTTTTATTGATCCGAGCCATCCCAATCATGTGTGTCGTCTTTCCAAAGCTTTATATGGTCTTAAGCAAGCTCCACGCGCTTGGTTTCAACGTCTGAGTACGTTCTTATTATCTCTGGGTTTTATTTGCAGCCGCGCTGACACATCTCTCTTTATTTTCTGTCAAGGAGCCTCTCATCTCTATCTTCTAGTCTACGTTGACGATATCATTCTAATTGGCAACAATTCTTCTCATATTTCAGATTTTTTGAAGAAAATTAATTCAGAATTTGCCATTACGGATATGGGAAAGTTAAGCTATTTCCTCGGACTCGAAGTCACATATACTCCTGATGGATTATTTATTTCACAGGCTAAGTATGCTAAGGACATTCTCTCTCGCCATGAGCTCCTGGATGCCAAACCAGTCGGCACTCCTCTCCCGACCGGTCTTGCGCTGCCCATCGACGACGACCCCTTTGATGATATTACTCGCTACAGATCCATGGTCGGTGCACTCCAATATTTAACTATTACACGTCCCGACATTGCATTTGTTGTGAACCACGTCAATCAATTCTTACAAGCTCCTACCATTGAGCATTTTCAAGCCGTGAAGAGGATTCTTCGATATATAAAAGGCACGCTTTCACACGGTCTGGTGTTCTCGCGTGCATCTTCGTGCGACTCAGTGGCTTACTCTGATGCCGACTGGGCCCGATGTCCTGACTCGAGACGATCTACTTATGGATACGCCATTTTCTTAGCCGGAAATCTCATCTCTTGGAGCGCTAAAAAGCAACCAACTGTAGCTCGTTCGAGCTGCGAATCTGAGTATCGCGCCATGGCAAATACAGCGGCTGAATTGCAATGGATAACTTCTATTTTATGAGAGCTTCGTGTCCCTCTCGCGCAGCCACCTCGTTTGTTATGTGACAACAATAGTTCTATCTTCATCACTCAAAATCCGGTTGCTCATAAGCGTGCAAAACACATTGACATCGATTACCATTTTGTCAGAGAGCTCGTACAAGAAGGCAAGCTAATCACGGAACATATACCATCAGAACTGCAGATTGCTGATGTATTTACGAAGTCACTAGCACGACCTTTGTTCGAAGAGTTTCGGTGCAAACTGCGAGTCTTACCACTTCCGACTCTTGCTTGAGGGGGGATATTGGAAGATATATATGTATTTATTAAATATGCATGTTTATATTGTTTAGATATATTTAGGGTTTCATATCTTTTTATGTATATCTTGTAAACTCTATTTATACCCTTGGATCATGAATAATATTTTCTTGAGCCAAATATTGAAACCCTATCAGTTATGATTACGAACATAGAGTTCCAGTCTAATTAAGATTTATGCATTATACGGTTGGCTAATTAGCTTATTAATTATTGACTTTGTTATAATTTATTGAATTATATCTCATACTTTACAAGTTTTAAAATTTTATTCTATATTATATTATATTATATTATGTCCAATTTACTTAACACTATTAAATTTTGCCATGTTACCGTAGATGCATGGCAAAATATATATGTATATATCTTGACATTTTATTTATGATTTTTTTTAAAAACATGAACGGAATGCTATTGTATGTGTTGAGAGGTAGACCCTTGGATCGTTTTTTCCAAGCCTACATATATCTGAGTTGGATTCTTGATTTGTTATTTCGGTTTGGGTTTGTTATAACGGCCCAACCATTCCTTTATTCTTTTGGCCCGTATATATGTATAAACCCCTAACCCTAATTGAATTCATTCATTCATTCATTCACTCTGATTCTTGTGTGCGCCGCATCCTCTCTCTCTATCCCGGTGAGATCTTCCCTATCTTGGTGGTGTCTCTCTTCGTCTGCGTGAGCTCCTCATTGTGGGTGGGTAGATCTCCTAGGGCTGGCCGCCTTCGTCTTCTCCAGTGGCTTGGGTGTATGGCAGGGGTGTCCTTAGGTGAGTTCTGAGCCAAATCGACCCGTCGGATCTGACTGAGACGACATCGCACATCTGCAGTCCTTCATTGGCATTCTTCCTCGACTGTGGAACCTCTGAAGACGTTGTGCAGTCATCAAGCGGACCTGCTGCTGCTGATCGTCGGCTGCAAGTAGCTGTCCAGAGAAGCAGCTCGTCACTCCGGTGGAAAGGACTCCCATTCAGAGAGGTCCTCGGGACTCGGCGATAATTAGGGGTGTTGTAAGGGCAGCAGTGGCCGAAAATCATATAAGTATGTTGACGGGGACACACACACACAAAACCAAAAAAAAAAAAGAAAGAAAGAAAAAAAAAAGGATAGAGTGGGAAGAAAATGAGGTGAATAAGTTAAACGAGAAATTAGTTTCTGGAAACCCGGCATCCTTACAAGTTGCATGACAATCAAGGAAATACATTCCATAAAATATAATTGTAAAACTAATTTTAAACTATAATATAAGTGTTAAATATTAATTTACTGTCTACATTTGTGAATTATGTATATGCTTTTACATTCATGTATGTGCATTAACTAAATTCATTCATTTGACTATTAGGAGATTTATGTATCCCATTTATTTGTGCTTTGCCTATATAAGGTGATATAATTATATATCTATATCTAATTCAGTTCAAGAGAATAAGTCAATACAATATACATTCTCTCCAATATATTTCTACAACAAAATTAATTGTTGGTATCAAGAACAAGAAGATTATGATCGACCTGTGAAGAATTATTGCATCCAGCAACACATCAACGTACGCCGACTTTAAATCATCTAATTCCATAATTTGATGGAGAATATTATGACTTCGGGTTCATAAAAAAAAAGACAATTTTATAATCTCTTAATCAATGGAAGATTGTAGAAAAAAGATTTGGAGAACCTGCGCTAATCTGAACTAGAACAACAAGACAGCTGGAACAATCAAGACAAGTTGATGCTAGTACTCTCTCCATAATCCAAAGAGTTTTCAAGCCAATTTTCCAAGAATCATACGAGCCAATACCGCCAAAGAAGCGCGGAAAATTTTGAAAAATGAATTTCAACGAGATGTTAAAATTCGAGCTATTAAACTCCAATCAATGCAAAAGAAACTCGAGAATATAATTATCAATTAGAGTGAGACATGGAGTTCTCAACTAAGTTTTTCCATTTGATCAATCAAATAAAGTCACTTGGAGAAGATTGTCACTGACAAGAGAACGGTGAAAATTCTTATTTTCCTACCCGACAAGTTCAATCCAATCGTTGCTATCATCAAAGTGACGAAAGATCTATCCACTCTAACGGATCAAGAAGTTATGGCGTCCCTCAAACTTGGTTTGAAAAAGTGCGCCTAGGCGCGTCTCAGATTTAGGATTTCGCCTCAACATCTTTGAGGCGCGTAGGTTCCTTGAGAGCCTCTCCAACCCAACTGCAAAACCAGCTGCAAACTCCAATTTGGAGTTTTTTCACCTCCAACCCAACCCCAAACCCAAACCCAATTTGAGTTTTTCTTCTCTCTCACCTCAAATATGAGGTGTTACTGTTGATACTGCAAAATTTTTTAAAATTTTCATTTTAGTTCTTTTACTTGTTGTTTTTTTCTTTTCTCGACTTTCATTTTCTAGTTTTTTAAAAATTTTCATTTTGTTGTTCTTTTAAATTTTGTATTTTCTAGTCTTTTTAAAATTTTCATTTTGTTTGTTATTTTTTGATATTTTGTCTCGCCTTTTTGTTGTCATTTTTTTTCTTTCAATTTTTCCTTTTCACCTTTTTGTTCTTTTTTTTCTTTCAATTTTTCCTTTTTGCCATTCAATTTTTTCTTTTCTTTTTTAATTAAATAGATATTAAAATAATATTACACAATTAAAATAATATTTATTATTAAAATAAATATTAAATTTATAATTATATATTAATAATATTTTATATTCATTAATGATTAATCATATTATAATAACTTACTTCATTGAATTTAATAAAGGGATCGAATTGTAAATTTGATAAATATATTGGTAGTATTTGAAAAGTTTAAAAAGTTGAAAAAAGAAAGAATATACTGAGAATATTCTTTTGGGTTTGAGTTTGGTGTTTTGGGATGGAGATAAATTACTGTTTGATTTGATATTTACTGCATTTTGGGTTTGAGTTTGGTGTTTCGGGTTGGAGATGGCCTGAGGTGCAGCAAAGACGGCCAGAGGCGCAGTAATGCGGCCTAGGCACGGCGATGTGAGACGCAGCGGGGCGGTGAGCTTTGCGAGGGTTACTTTTGCCGCACCGTCTGTGTTATGGTTTTCTCAGCTGAAACTGAGACCCTGCATTTTTCTCTTGCCGCTGCCGCATTAAGATTTAGGGTTTTGTATTTGTGATTTTTCTGTACTTACCAATTTATTTCTTGCGCAGCAGCATTATGTTCTAATAAATCTTAGCCACCATTATATTTATTCCTTCAACATTAAATTTTCTTTGGGTAATTCTATTCACAGCCACAAAATTTCTCTTTGTAGCCTCCATATTTAATTAATATATAAATATAATAATGGGTGATTCTAAATGCAGCCACAATTTTGCTAAATGCAGCCTCCTAAAAAAATAAAATTTTAAATTATTATATAAAATTATAAATTTATCCTTGTAGCCCCAAATTAAAATTGTAATTAAAATAATAAAATAAATTCAAAATATGTAGCCCCCATCTCCCATCTCAATTTACATAATATAAAAATTAAAACCCTGAAGCAGATATACAATCTCACCTCTATCTTACAGTCGAGCTTTCTTCCAGAGGATGAAAACTACACGCAAGTTATAAAGGGTTGGGTTATTTCTACTCAATGCAGGAGATTTACAGTTTGAATCCTCTTTCAGAACACTACTCCTGCGTCGTTGATCTTTTGGGCCGAGCAGGTCGACTGACAAAAGTAAGCCTCATCGAATCCATGCCTGTGCAGCCGGATGGTCCTGTCTGGGGAGCCCTTCTGGGAGCTTGCAAGATTCATAAGAATGTGGAGTTGGCAGAGTTGGCTTTCAACAAGGTTGTTGAGCTTGAGTCGAGAAATATAGGTTATTACGTGCTACTATCAAATATTTACAGAGAGGCAGGTAACATTGAAGGTGTGTTGAGGATTCGAGTAATGGTGCGAGAAAGAAGGCTGAGAAAAGATCCTGGGTATAGCTACGTCGAGTTTAAAGGGAGGAATCATCTGTTTGTGGCTGGAGATAGATGACACCCTCAGACAAAAGAGATCTATGCTATGTTAGGCAAATTGGAAGATTTAGCTAAAGAAGGTGATGAAGAAGAGATCTACATACAACAAAGAGAGAATTCGGGTGTGCACAGCGAGAGACTGGCTATTGCTTTCGCACTGCTAAACTCTTGTTCAGATGAGGAAATTCTTGTGATAAAAAACTTGAGGATTTGTGAAGATTGCCACATGTTTGTGAAGTCAGTCAGCAAAACTATAAAATACTGGTTTGTAGTTAGAGATGCAACTGGCTTTCACCATTTTCATGGTGGGTCTTGTTCTTGTAATGACTACTGGTGAAGTTCTGTTTACACATTTGGCTCTCATGTCTCTCAGTGATTTCATCGTTGTCAGATTATCAAGGCATTCCAAAAAGATCTTTAAAAGAGAAATAAATCCAAGACAAATAGTAGTAATAAGATAATTGAATTATGTTTCGTAACTAACTATACCAGTTGTATAACTATACCAATTGTATATCTGCTTCATGGTTTTGATTTTTATATTACGTAGATTGAGATGGGAAATGGGGGCTACATATTTTAAATTTAATTTTATTATTTTAATTACAATTTTAATT
Source organism: Plectranthus barbatus (assembly GCA_026898455.1). Classification (NCBI taxonomy): domain Eukaryota; kingdom Viridiplantae; phylum Streptophyta; class Magnoliopsida; order Lamiales; family Lamiaceae; genus Plectranthus; species Plectranthus barbatus. The sequence goes on from JAPKLW010002186.1 coordinate 34,216, forward strand.
TGGGGGCTACAAGGATAAATTTGTAAATTTATATAATAATTTAAAATTTTATTTTTATAGGGAGCTGTGTTTAGCAAAATTGTGGCTGTATTTAGAATCACCCTATAATAATTTGAGACCATTTTATCTTTATAACCTTAATTATTAAAAATCTTATAAAACAAAATACAACCCCCAACCTATCGTTCTTCTTCCTCAAAAATGATTTTTTTATTTATTTCCAAAACTGCAGATTAGATGACAAAATTTACATTGATAATATTGTTGTAAAACTTATATATCTTACGGTAATGGCAGACAAAATTCAAAAAACTCCTATTATCAACCTCTTTTTGATTATTAAATAGTTGGATGTGAATTTGAATTTATTGTATGTTGTATCAGATATCTGCACTGCGAGTGCCAATGAAATCATAAATACTCAAAAATTAGTTGAAAACGGCGTTGAAATTAAGATGAAGATTTTCAATATAAAATCCTTAAGAAATCCAGATTTTTTAGAAATGTTAAAAAGCCCTTTTCTCAAAAAAAAAAAAAAAAAAAAGAATTGCACAAAACATTCCCACCCAACGAAGATGAAGACCTGCAGATATGAGGCGGCTGTAAATTTATTTTTAGAAGATAGATATGCAAAGTAGTGGAGGCTGCAAATTTCAGGAGATTGTAAGGGTAAAACTGTAAACTAACATAATATTTTAATTTAATTTAATTTTAGGTACTGTAGAGAGAAATAATAAGGCTTGCTTAGAACTACCCTTTCTTTTTATTTTCCTTTTTTGGGCATTCCTTTTAAATTCGTATTGCTATGTTATCGAGCATTGGGCTTACTTTTTTTTAAATCTCGTATAAGTTTAAATAGTTTGAAATAATGATATAGATATAAAATCATACAACTAATATTATATTTACAATATTTTATAAGTTATTTGTTTATTGGCATTATAAATATAACTTTTTAATTAATATTTAAGTAATAGATAATATGTATATATAATTTATATATTTTATTTTTTAAAAAAATCTTGAGACGCTCGCTTCGCCCTAAGTCGCCCCGCACCCTTATCAACTTGGCTCGCCTCTTGCTTTTTAAACTAAGCCTTCAAATTATTTGAGCAAAGATTGTGAAGACACTCCAGGAAGTCAGTTGAGAGTGTATTCTAATCCAAACTCATCATAGAAAAACAATCAAGAAATAGCTAGCAATTCAAGAGGAAGATGTAAATTCATACTCTTTATCTTGAAACATTTTCAAAATGCAAAAAATTGTTAGTTTTAAGATAAATCAAGATGCAATAAATGTAGTTGTTTTAGTCATCTAGCCAAAAGTTGTAAATCTAGAGACATTCAGCAAGCCAATCCAATGGAGACCCAAGAAGCCAAAGAAACACATGAAATATTTTATAGAAAAGAGCGAGAAATTGTTTATAGGGAATAGGGGAATGAGAATAGTTACTTAATTGAATATATTTTACTTTTATCATTTAAAAAGAAGGAAAATGACATTGTATAAAGTTCTTTTGTTTAGTTATTTTTTTAATTTTATTTTTTAATGATTAAAACTAAATCTTAAGAGTTCACAGTTCAATTTTAAAAACTGAAATGAGTACTAGGGGTTAGAATAAAGCTTAAAAACTAAAAATTGAGTAAATTACAATCCTAAAAATCGAAAACACATATATTTTTTATTGAAGAAACATATATTACAATATCCTTACATTAAAGGCATAATGAAGGGAAAGAAGGGAAAAAAAAAAAAAAAAAAAAAGAGTTTTTTGATTGGAGCAAGTGATGAAACGAAAACAAGTTGGATATATATCAAACAGCAATGGTATCGTTGTGTGGTCCTCCAATGCACGATGACTTCCTCAGCTTGTTAATCAGTTTGAGTATCAAACGAATAGTGTGGGCGATGAGGAGTAAAGCCATTAGAATGGACCATACAACTACGGTGAGCCCAAGCACAGTTAAAATCATATTCTCTTCGTGATTCGGTGTCAAGTGAGCGATCGCAAATAAATAAGAGTAAGCGATAGCTGAGATGGAAATCCATGTGAGGAGCATCAAGATCCACATGAAGAATTTCCGTCGCATTGGCAATCCGCTCAACAGAAGCAATATGACACTGAGAGGAGCTATGAATGCACCGATGTTCACAATGCAGAACTTCTCATAAGCTGAAGGGTTTAAATGTGCAAGCACTGATGTACCTGCTATCGATCTCTGCCCTGATTTGTTAGGACTCTTACCATCTTCCTGCCACACGCCGCCCGGAGGGTTTACTCCGATTTGGAAAGCCATGGTTGCAATCAACACCGACACCACCATCAACGAGCTTTTTGTCTTCTCTAGCCATGCATCATGTCGCTTCACTAAATCCGTCCAGCTATTCTTTTCATACTTACCTCCTGCTCTTGCTCTTCTTCTTCCTATTGCTTTTGTATTATTAGTAGTCGCCCTCTGATCCCCATCATCAAGGGACTTTTCAATTTCTGTGTCTCTCACATCCCTTTTGCTTCCCATCAGAACATCTAATGCAGTCTTCCTCTCATCATTTATTGCATTCACTTCCACACCCGCACTTACCAACAATTTAACTGTCTATTTAAACAACATACAAATTAGTCACAATGGAAAACCCCTTTCTATATCGCCTGTTTTTGCATCAACACTCGATCGATATAATTGACCCTCAGAAAATTAATGGACTCGTGAAACTTAAAATTGTATCGAAGATATATTAGATAGTTTCCACTACAGGTTATAATTATCAATGCAATTCTACACTGCAGATTCATAATATAGTTTCAGTTTTTTACTCTATATTAAGTTTTTTTTTTCTCTATAAATTAGTCTTTTTCATTTGTAGTTATTTTAAGTGTACGTATCTATGGTAGTGCCTAGTGTTGTTTCACCGCTATATCTCTAATAAATTTATTTCTATCTTTCCTATCCTATGAAACACATGCCACACAATTGTATTTTATCACGTGCCGCATAAAGTGGCTAGAAAAGAGACATACCTCAACTTGCTTATCTGCTACAGCTAAATGTAGGACAGTGTTTCCATCAGCATCCCTTGAGTTTATGAAGGCTTCCCCCCGTAAGCCCTTCACCAGAACCTCCAGAGCCTGCAGCTGATTGCGTTTCACACACAAATGCAGGATGCTCTCGCCTCTATACGCTGCTTCTGGTTGGGCCTCAAGCAGCTGTTTCACCACTTCAACCCGGCCTTTGGCTGCTGCTGCATGAAGCGGAGTAAGCCCGTTTCTGTCAACAACCAAGCACGCATCTCGACCAACAGATAGCAAGGCCCTCACTACCTCAGCATGCCCCTTAGCTGCTGCCAGATGAAGAGCTGTAGATTGCTGTGAGTTCACCTCATCTACGAGCTCCGCTTTTATCCCTATGATTTCCTTCACAAAATTCACGTGGCCTAGCATCGCCGCCACGTGCAGAGGAGTCTCGTTGAAACAGCTGACTGCAGCTCTATCAAGAATAAGTGGATCATGCTTTAGCAGCTGATGCAGTAAATTGATGGAACCTTGTGTTGCTACTTCAAACAGCTTAGTTTGCAAAGCCTCCATCTCTTTGCCTGTGACAGCATTCATTTCACATATTATGTATATATAAGCCTAATTTCTAAGAGTTGGCAGCAAAGTAACTTCAATCAATATCTGTCGAAAAGTCGGAGCACATAGAGTTTGAACAATTCTTTGCAACGTCACAAATGCTGAGTTTTATTTCGTCATTATGTTATCATGGATTCATGGTTAGAAAAAGTGTTATGATATATATATATATATATATATATATATATATATATATGGTGCTGATCTGGTGAGAATAGTCTTTTATCTTGAAAAATGAGAATAAATCTCGTCCATAGATTTGACAACATCAACGATCCAGATTATATAAGAGCTTTAACAAAAAACGCGGCATAATATCCTCATTTTACTTCATTGAAGGGTAACATAGTCATTACGAACGTACAGGGCGCAAAAGTTGCGTTTTGTTCATTTTATGTATTATATACTTCATTTTATCTTAGTTATACTTCATTTTATCTCAATTGCGAATCATTATAAAATAAATTCGATTCGAATTTTGATGTATAAACGTGACATGCATTTTATCATGGCAGTTCTTCATTATATCTTCGTTATTCTTCATTTTATCTCAAATGTGATTCATTATAAAATAAATTCGATGTGAATTTTGATGTTATACGTGACATGCATTTTATCTTAGCAGTTCTTCATTATATCTTAATCATTCTTCATTTTATCTCAATTATTGTTCATTATAAAATAAATTAAATAAAAATAAAATTAAATTTTCGAAAAAAATGATTTCGATTCTCGTCATTTTATCTCCTATATACATCATTAAACGAAAAAAATCAAAATTTTAAAAACAGTTCTCTTCATTTTATCTCCTTTATTCTTCAATAAATGGAAAAAATTAAATTAAATAAAAATAAAATCAATTTTTCGGAAAAATTATTTCAGTTCTCGTCATTTTATCTCCTATATATATCATTAAAAGAAAAAAAAAATCAAATTTTTAGAAACAGTTCTCTTCATTTTATCTTCTCTATATTTCATCAAATGGGAAAAGTTAAATTAAATAAAAATAAAATCAATTTTTCAGAAAAATATGTTAAATTTATTTTATCTATTTAAAACTTCATTAAATTAGAAAATTCAATTAAATAATAATAAATTTTAATTTAATTTTAGAGTATTGGATGACTCAACAAGGCAATTGAAATTTGACGAAAAATCGAAATTGAAAAGGAATTAGAAATCCAAATATGTAATAATGAAGTTCGCGGAGGATAAAATGAAAATGGAAATTATTTGAGGAAGAGACCATCAGGCTAAATGACAATGATACCCTTAAATATGTAATAATGAAGTTCGCGGAGGATAAAATGAAGACGAAAATTATTAAAGCATGACCGCAGATCTTGTGAAATCAAAGGCTAAGATTTATTCTCATTTCTTACATTAACATCTATTCTCATATGATCTAACCTCTATATATATATATATATATATAAATATATATATATATATAGAGTTGCGTTCAAATCTGAACTATATGTCCTGAATGAACAATGAACATATATTTAGCCATTCATCTTAAAATTTGGACGCCCCATAATGTGCCACGTGTCATTTTTAATTAATTTTATATTAAGTAAAGGGTAATATAGGTAACACAT
>JAPKLW010002186.1:44445-71476 GCA_026898455.1 Plectranthus barbatus
GCGGAGGATAAAATGAAGACGGAAATTATTAAAGCATGACCGCAGATCTTGTGAAATTAAAGGCTGAAATTTATTCTCATTTCTTACATTAACATCTATTCTCATATGATCTAACCTCTATATATATATATATATATATATATATATGGATGCATTTATATGTTAACCACTTCCCAGATGTTACCTGTTACCTATCTTTTCGGTGCATTATCTAGAGAAGCTAATTACATTATCTAGGCAAATTAGGTACATTACGAAGATACTGTATTACATTATATTACATTACATTATTTATTCCAGTGTGTACATTATCTTTGTAATGTAACTAATTCGCCTAGATAATATAATTAGCTTGTCCAGATAATGTACCGAAAAGTGAGGTAACATATAACATCTGGGAAGTGGTTAACATATGATTACAACTATATATATGTGTATATATATATATATATATATATATATATATAGGGAGTGGATCAGGTAAGAAAAAGTCCCATGTGAGAAAAAAGAATAAATCATATCCATCAGATCTTAATAAATCAATGGTTGATATAAAATCAAGCAACAAATCAAACACAATCAAGAAACACAAAAATCAAGCAACAACTAAAACACAATCAAGCAATTGCTTGATTGTATTTTAGTTGTTGCCTGATTGCATATTAACCATTGATTTATTTAGATCGAATGAATATGATTTATTCTTTTTTCTCACAAGAGGATTTTTTCTCACATGATCCCTCTTCTATATATAGTGATCATCTAAGAATAGTTTTTAGTTGATCTATTTCACTCCGTGTGCAGTTTTCCTCGATTATCCTGCAGTGTGGCAAAATTAAGGTTATTTTTGTAATTTTAGCTTTTTATTTTTAAAAAAATCTGAAATAGTATCTCATCAGATTTTTTATTCATTTCTTCGCGCGATTTGATTTCTTCTTCCTTTTTTTGTTTGATTTGATTTATATTTCTTCTGCCGATCAGATTTTTTTCTTTGTTTCTGGATTTTGCATTCGTGTTCGGTCCCGACTTTGTTAATTGTGCATGAATATAGTTAAAAAAATTTATTTTATTTAGATCGACGTTCATTTTTACTTTTATATTGTGCATCTTTAGTGTTAAATTTATGCATTTTTGTATCTTACAGATTTTTTATTCCTTTCTTCGCGCGATTTGATTTCTTCTTCCTTCTTCGTTCGATTTGAATTATATTTCTTCTGTCGATCAGATTTTTTTTCTTTGTTTCTGGATTTCGCATTCGTGTTCGGTCTCGACTTTGTTAATTGTGCATGAATATAGTTTAAAAAAATTTATTTTATTCAGATCAACGTTCATTTTTACTTTTATATTGTGCATCTTTAGTGTTAAATTTATGTATTTTTGTATCTTACAGGTTCATTTATTCCAAAATGTGTTGATGAGATGAAGCATTTTAAGGGAAGAGTTTTTAGAACTGTTAATGATGGTATTGAGTTTTTTAGGGACTATGCTCGTGTTGCTGCTTTGAAGAAGAAGATGTTTGAAGGTTTTTATAGTCGATCGGTTCCTGAAAATATTGAAGTGTTGCCTCCAATTATTGTGAAAACCAAAGGCAGTGGAAGTCGAATTGCTTCGAGGAATGAGAAAGCTCTTAGAATGTTGGATAAACCAATGAGAATGTGTGCAAAATGTAAAAAGTTGACATATCGTGATTCATGGAATTGTGTCAAAGTCAATAAGAATGTAACAAAAAATGCATGATAGCATTCTTATAGATGCACGTAGGATGGTCAAAAATGAACTTACGACAGTTAATGCGGTGAATTTTTTTTAATTTGTATTTATGTAAAAATAAAGTAAATCGAGCTAAAAATGAAGTAAATCGGGCTTAAAATGCAGGTTGCTGTTTGTGTTTGAGTATTTTTACAATTTTAGCCTTTAAAGGCTAAAACTGCAGGATATTGGGGCAAAAATGCCGCGTTTTTTAATTTGCTGAGAATGAATCCTGTTCGTCGATTTAATGAGATGGACGCGCGAGATCTATTCTTATTTCTCATCGTAACTCCTATTCTCACCTTATCACTACCCTATTCTCAGCAAATTGAAATATATATAGGGTAGTGATAAGATAAAATGAACAAAACTGAAGATAAAAGTGAATAATATTTTAGAAAAACTAAAGTCTAAAAAGTACAGTGAGAGAAATCGAAGATTAAATTAAAATGAAGTATTTTGAGGTTAAAATGAAGTATAGTATTTTTGTAATTTTAGCTTTTTTAAATCTGAAATAGTATCTCATTAGATTTTTTATTCCTTTCTTCGCGCGATTTGATTTCTTCTTCCTCCTTCGTTCGATTTGATTTATATATCTTCTGTCGATAAAATTTTTTTCTTTATTTTTGGATTTCGCATTCATGTTCGGTCTCGACTTTGTTTATTGTGCATGAATATAATTTAAAAAAAATTATTTTATTCAGATCGACGTTCATTTTTACTATTATATTGTGCATCTTTAGTGTTAACTTTGTGCATTTTTGTATCTTACAGGTTCATTTATTCCAAAGTGTGTATTCAAATTGACGTTCATTTTTACTATTATATTGTGCATCTTTAGTGTTAACTTTGTGCATTTTTGTATCTTACAGGTTCATTTATTCCAAAGTGTGTTGATGAGATGAAGCATTTTAAGGGCAGAGTTTTTAGAACTTTTGATGTTGGTATTGAGTTTTATAGAGACTACTCTCGTGTTGCTGCTTTGAAGAAGAAGATATTTAATTTTTTTTAAATTCGTATTTATGTAAAAATGAAGTAAATCGGGCTAAAAATGATGTAAATAGGGATAAAAATGAAGTAAATTGGGCTTAAAATGCAGGTTGCTGTTTGTGTTTGAGTATTTTTACAATTTTAGCCTTTAAAGGCTAAAACTGCAGGATATTGGGGCAAAAATGCCGCGTTTTTCAATTTGCTGAGAATGAATCATGTTCGTCGATTTGATGAGATGGACGCGAGAGATCTATTCTTATTTCTCATAGTAACTCCTACTCTCACCTGATCACTACCCTATATATATATATATATATATATATATATATATATTTGTAATCATATGTTACCCACTTCTCCTATGTTACCATGTTACCTCTACATTATCTTTATGTGATATAATACATTATATCGCATGCAATATTACATTATCCTGAGCTAGCTCATAATTATTGCATGACATTATCTATGACAATTATGTGCATTATCTTCGTAATGCATCTAGTTTGCCTAGATAATGTAATTAGTTTGTCTAATTAATGCATCGAATTGAGCTAACACGTAACATATGAAAAGTGGTTAACCATGTAATGCAACTCCGTATATACACATACCCACTCACTAATTGATGTACATGGTGTAGGGGGCTCCAACCCTTCCTAACCGAACTTTTTTTAGGATTTAATACTATATTGATTCAATTTTTTTACGGTGCAGCCTCTTTCACTGGTTGTGAGTAAGAAAAATAGGCTAAACAAAAGTAAAAAAATTGTTATAAGGAGTTGAAAATGAAGGTTAACCAAAAAGTTTTTTATTTTATCCAATTTTGCATTTTTATTATATTTAATCTAATATAGCCTCATACACAAGTTTTTAGATCCGCCAGTATATACTATATTAGATTTAACATAATAAAAAACGTAAAATTGGATATAAAAAAAAACTTTTTTGGTTAATCTTCATTTTCAACCACTTATACCAATTATTTTTTTTTTATTTAGCCCATTTTTCTTATTCACAATTCATGTGTGAAGGCGGTTGTGTCGTCATATATATAATAACACCTCATAAAAAATAATAAATATTATCTAAAAAATGACTCTATCAAGGATTGAAAAATACATAATTTAGTGCAAATTAATGCAACATTTTTATGTGGAATTGATGCATTTTTAAAAAATATATCAATTTCGCATATTAAATATTATTGTATTTACATTTTGATAAAATAAAGTGCATCAATCACGGACAAAAAAAAAACCAATTGCATCAATACTACATAAAAAGTTCTGCATTTTTTGTATTAGTTGATGCATTTTTAGCGTGAACGATTACATTTTTGTAGTTTTATTTATTATTTGGGGAGGTGTTAATAATGTTTTTTATGATGATAAAAAAGAATAAATTTCAGTCTTTCAATCTTGATCCAACACTCAAGAGTAAATTTTGTGTGCATTTAGTGTAATTTATATGCATTATAGGGTGATTAGAATTTGTCTTTCATTTTAACTAATATTATATATATTATATAGCTATCATATATGCACTATATAAAAACTTTGCATTTGTGCATTATATTCCTACCGTATATGAAATTTATTCACAATTTATTCATTTTAAGAAAATGAATAAAATGCATATATGCATTAAAATATATATACGAGATTTATTCAATTTTTTTATTATAAATCTCATTCTTACTTGATCCAAGCAATATTTCACATATCTCTTATTATTTTTATTCGTTTTTTTTGTTAAGATGTAGATACTCAATACTTGCTCACAATCACAAAACCATAAGGATTAACTGCAGATGGTTAGAAATATTAACTATCAACGCTAAAGGAATGTGAGCTAGCAAAGTTGTATTTCATATATATTCTGAATTCAAAATTTATTAGCACACGAAGCCATTAAGCTAATTATATATGATTTATGAGTCTATTCAGGGCCGGCCCTGTAAATTTTGGGGCCCGGTGCGACGGAAATTTTGGTGCCCCTATTTAAATTAAATAGTTATAAAAACTATTAATAAAATATAATACAAAATGTATCATTTATCCCATTTAAAATTACAAAATGTATTAAAAAATGTCTTCTAACAAAAAAATCGAATCCTTCACGACTTCACAACCATCTTATTGATTGCGCTTAATTTTTAAATAAACCTGAAATAAAATAAAAAATTTAAATAATATCATATAAATTAAATGCATAATTATCATTTAAAAATAGTTCTCCCATCATTTTTTAAGCAAACTTTTTTTAGATTTTCTCATCATCTCTTACTTTGTTTTTCTATTTCCAAAACAAGATAAATATTTACTAGCTCAAGAACAATGATAAACATGATAACAAAATAAATCAAATCAAACAAATTAAAATCTAAAATCACTCTGGAAAGTTTTTAAAAATTAAACAAAAAATTTAACGAAAAGGCCTAGAATATCACGTAAATGCAGCAAGAAAAATCTGATAGGATTTAAAAAAAAATTACATAATATTATGATAAAAAAAATTAATTCATATCATATACAATATTTGTTTAAGAAATCATGAAGGACTACCTTATCAACTTGTTGTTGGTTTCTATTTACTAAAACTTGTTTGTAATTTATATGATATTGAAGAATAAAAAAAGAGATAAGAGAATTAGAGAAGCAATGGAAAAGTGAAGAAACAACATTCGCTTCGTATTCTAGAAGAGAGACTAACACTTTAGTTGTCGTGTTATGTTAGGAATAATACAAATTTTAATATTTTAATTGATATCTTGAATAAATCTTAATATTTTATTTTTAATATATTTTGAGCTAAATATCTTCATGCTAAATATAAATTTATTTTTTTTGTTAATCCTTTTATTTAATTTAAAGATTAAGTTCTTTATATTATATTTTTGTAAAAGATGTCCCTACTAATATTAATTAATAGTATAATATTACTACTATTATATAATATTTTTTAAATAGTGTCCCTTCATTCGAAGACTCCGGTGCGGCACACCTCTCGCACAGCCTCAGGGCCGCCACTGAGTCTATCAATAAATGGGAAAATGCATTCTGTAAAGTTATATTGTAATAGTTCAAGAGACTGATAAAGAGAATAGATCTACAATTATGTAAAATTTATCGGCTATATTGGGAAAAATGTGAATATAAGAATTATTTGATAATCTAAAAGTATAATTTATAATATGTACTTGAAATATTAAATATTTTGGTATTAGTAAGATATTTAGGGTAGACTTGGGTTGAATAATCTTACTATTTGTTCCATGGGACTAAAATTATGTGGGCCTAAGTATTTCACGTGATTGATATTGATTCACACAGTACAATTACATTACCATCGTCCACAATGACACAAACAGTTGCGACGTTCATAAATATCATGATATTTTATCTCTACATTTTAAGCTTTTAAGTGTTAAAAATTGCTACTATATGTTCACGAACGCGCGCACACACACAAAATAAATAAATAAATAAGAGAAAATGATAGAATAGAACAGGAAGAAAATGAGGTGAATAAGTTAATGGAGAAAGTTTCTGGGAAACCTACGTCTCCATGACAATCAAGAAAATTATTGCGAATTTTTTAAAATATAAGTGTAAAACTAATAAATTGTGATATAAGAAATCGAAGATGAATATATATATATATATATATATATATATATATATATATATATATAGGGATGCGATCCAGTGAGAACCACTCTTACCATAAGAAATAAGAACCAATCCTCGCCACTGATTTTGATGAATGAACGCTCAGGATTTTACTAAAATTTTCGTTCATTATATCTCAAAAAACCTGCATTATAGGGTATTTTTGTCATTTTGTACTTATTTAAGATTCTGTTTGCATATTCTATCTCGACATTCATTATATATCTAACAAATATGCATTATATACCTAGGAAACATGCATTATATACCTAGGAAATATGCATTATATACCTAACATTCATTATATACCTAACAAACATCTTCCTGCGTTATAATATGGTATTACTCTTATTTTAGAACAATATTACTATCATTTTACGACATTACTTCCTCTATTATATATAATATTACTTTTATTTTAGAGAAAAATTATATTACCTTCATTATAATGCATATGTTATTACTATATAATAACAAGTGCAAATATTATGATGAATGATGATTTCGCTGAAATAAACATGTTGCATTTTATCTATCATATTCTGCATTATATACTATAACTTCATGCATTATATTGTACAACTGCATTCATTATATAAGAATTCTTGTACTATTACGAGAATTGTGCATGTTATACATGATATTACTTTTATTTTAGAGAAAATTATATTACTTTCATTATAAAGAATATGTTATTACTATATAATAAATAACAAGTGCAAATATAATGATGAATGATGATTTCGCTGAAAAAATATGTTGCATTTTATCTATCATATTTTGCATTATATACTATAATTTCAAGCATTATATTGTGCTATTGTATTCATTATATAACTTCATGCATTATATTGACCTCGACATGCATTATATACCGAACAAATATTCATTATATACCGAACAAACATGCATTATATAATATAGTAATATATATATTTATATAATATAACAAAAAAATACATAATTAAAAACAAGCAATATATGATCAACTTTTATAATAACTAAAATATTATCTACAGTATTATAAAAACATGCATTATATTGTGCAACTCCGTTCATTAGATAAGAATTCGTGTACTGTTACGAGAATTAGGCATATAATCACTAATTTTCATTTTTACGATGATTTTTAAATCGAAACATATGCAATAGGGATTTCGTTTGAAAGATAATTAAATTACCTTTAATTTGATATATGATACATTAAAAAATAATCTAAATCGAAGGAGATATGATCATTTAAAGATTTATGATGATTTTAGAGGAGAGAGAAAAAATATTACAAAATTACCCTTTAATGCATGTTTCACTACACTATAATGCAGACGTAATTTATTTACTCTTGAGCGTTGGATCATGAATTGGATGGCCGAGATTAGTTCTTATTTTCACATGGTACGGAGAGTTCTCATATGATCACTCCCCTCTATATATATATATATATATATATATATATATATATATATATATATAGGGAGAGGATACAGTGAGAAAACTCTAAACGTGAGAGAATGAGAATGATGCTTGATTGCATTCACGGCATTGCTTGATTGCATTCAGGTCGTTGCTTGATTGTGCTTTAGTTGTTGCTTGAATATTTTGTTGCTTCATTGCGTTTTAGTTGTTGCTTGATTCAATATCAACCATTGAGTTTTTTAGATCTGATGGATATGATTCATTCTTTTTTCTCACAGGGGGATTTTTTTTTACATGATCCCTCTGATCGATGCTAAATCAGCATACAAATTATAGCAAAGGGCAAATAAATTTATAAACAACCCAAGAGTTGGTCGATCCCACAAGGATAGTACAACGAAGGAAAATCATGTACTGGATATGGTTTTCAGATCTTTTGTTTGGGCAAATCAATTTTTGGGGTTTTTGGTTTTTCAAAAGAAATAATTAAAGAGAAATTCGAATAACAAAAAAGCACAGATTCCAGGGAAATCTACCAATCTGATCAACTTGCAAGAATTAAATATTCAAACCCATGAAACACAATTTTGGTGGAAAACCTTTTATTTTGGAGTTAATTCCTTGGTCGGGCAATTAAAATCTAAATTACTAATTAGTGATCTATCTCCTCTCGGTCTCAAAATACACCAATTAATCAATTTCATAAAGATCTAGATTTTCCTACAATTGAAATCTTCTTGGTCGGACAGATAATCAAAAGTATTAAACTCTCACTTCCTATTATCAATTTTCACCTCTCGGTCCTTCAATTAATAACAAAAACCTATTCCAATTTTCATCTCTCGATCCTTCAATTGAAAAATAGATTTGAAATAAAATCAAAGAGTTTAAACCAATAAAAGGGTTTAAATAAATAAATCTAAACAAGCATCACAGATGGAGAAACCCTAGAACCTGTTTAGGGTTCTAGCCTAACATATTAAAGATAAAACATTGCAGGGAAAAATAAAGATTGCATTAAAAAGTAAAGGTTCAACAAAAAGTAAAGAGGAATTCTAAAGAAAACAGAAAATAAAGAGGTAAAAATTGTAAAGGGGGAAAGAAGATAAAAACTAAAAGAAGGGTTTTCAAAACTAAAGGGGCCCTAATTCTGAGCTATTGAAGAGTTTATATAGTAGTAGGGTTGAGGCTTTGGATGCATATCTTCAAAAGGTATGATTTATTGCTTCCAAATTGATGTATATCTTGTTCCCCAAGCAATTCTCGCCCAAAATATGTGAAAATCTCGCCAAATCTCGCCAAACAAGTCTGTCTCGGCCGAGATGGAGAATTCGGCCCGGCCGAGATGGCTTCATTTTGGTCGAAACATAGACGTTTCCGCCACTTTCGACCCTTCTGCGCAGTCTCACGGTTTTGGCCATAACTTTTGCATCCAAACTCCGATTGATCCGATTCTAGTTTCGTTGGAAAGCTAACTCAAAGATCTTTCAAATGCTATGCTCCATTAGCTCAGATTCCAACGGTGGAAGAAGTAGTGACTGTTTCTTTGAACATCTGCTGCTTTCGGTACGGGTTCTCCATTGGATTTGGCCTAAAACCTGCGAAATCTTACCATGGCAAGCATAACACCCTCTAATATATACTCATGCTCAGTTTATTCAAGAAAACAAACTAAAATGCATAAAAGAAAAGAAAAACAATGCGATAAGAGAGTAGAAAAACGAGCTTATCAAACCCCCCAAACTTAAACACTTGATTGTCCTCAATCAACAAAAGAAAGAATCAAAAGTTCAAGCAGAAGAGTAGTGCAATGACTCACAAGATTCATCACATTCAAACTCATAAATCTACTAAACATCAGCATTTTTGAAAGAATCAGAAAATCTGTAAACTATGGAAGACTCACATGGGAAGTGTTTCGCTCATTCACTCTAGTGTTTAGGATAATTATGAGATCACACACAAGTCATGAAAATCAAGTTCTACCATAGGCTTGCAAATAATCTCAATCTCCACTGCAAATATGTGCACACAAGTCTAAGATCAGAAAGGACTTTATTCAAGGTTGTAATGTAGGCTTTTGTGAAGGGTAGGGAAAATTTGGCCAAGTGACTCAAAATCAATTTCAGTGCATCCACCTTATCAATCTTAATCCACTATCTATCAATATCTACCCAACTTCTCAGATTTTCAACACAAACCATGGCTCTTTTATTCACATATTTTCTCTCTTTAATTTTTTTTTCACACATCCTTTTATGTTCTAAACAATTTTGATTATGCATTTGAGCTTATAAGGATTAACAAACACAACAACACATTTTTTTTCTATTTTTTTTCTAGAGCCCAACCTTTTCTTTTGCTTTTACCCTTATAATAATATCTTATCCTTTCTCAAACAAATCCCAACCACTCTCATGGACAAGAGTTGATTCCCCTATTTATTTTCAACTCATAGATAAAGAAAGAAAATATCATAGGCTCAAAAGGGCTGACTAGGGATAACATTTAATTAGGACAGTGTATGGGAAAATAGGCTAAACAAACATGGCCTAAAATCACTTCCTAAACCTGTGCACACTAGCAGTCTTGAAAGAGAAACAGAGCAAGTTCTAGAGAAACTCAAAATTACAGACACACTCACAATCGAATTTCAGGCTCAAAAACTCACACTTAGGACAATTTTTCTTCCAAAGTAAACATCAAATCATTATCTATCT
This sequence comes from Plectranthus barbatus, assembly GCA_026898455.1. Lineage (NCBI taxonomy): Eukaryota > Viridiplantae > Streptophyta > Magnoliopsida > Lamiales > Lamiaceae > Plectranthus > Plectranthus barbatus. Next base: position 54,995 of record JAPKLW010002186.1, read on the forward strand.
CATGCCAACGCAAGTATCAAAACAAGTAATCCTGCGGTATTCACATTCATAGGCATACTCAACCACTATCACAATCAACGCAAACTAAAGTCAATCAATTCTAATCTCACATTCTTGTACTAGGGTTCAATCATACTCAAATTCCCACAATCTCGCGTTTTATTCAAAAAAAATTATTCATGCAGAAATTTAAATAAAGAAAATAAAAGATAGAAAGGAGTTTCAAAATCCTTAAATCTTCATCCCCCCAAACTTATTCGAAAGTCAGAGAGAATAAGTTTGGAAATCAGATTCAGAATTCGAAACTATAGCTCAATTGTTGGCCTCAGACACCAACTTTTTATCCTTCATCTTCAGACTTTGACAGGCGTGGATTTTGGGCTGTTGGCACTCCATCTCGGCCGTGGCGAACATCATCTCGGCCGGGATGGAGCCTTCTTGTCGACCTCTGTCTCGGTCAAAGTGTTCCACGTCTCGGACTTCTGTCTCGGCCGTGGCAAGATCTGCCTCGGCCGGGATGGACTTAGTTTTTTTTTCAAAAGGAAAATAAAAATGTGAAGTAACAGTAATAAAAAATTCGAAAATAATAAAATGAAAAGGGAAAAATTGAAAACACAATGGGTTACCTCCCATTCAGTGCCTTATTTATCGTTGTGGCTCGACTCAGCTTCCAGCTCACCAAGGCGGTCGAGTCCAGACTCGTCGACCCCTTGAGTCTATCATGAAGACTTTCCAGTTTCTTATTACGGTGGTGTACTCGGAAGGAGGCAGCTTAATTGCCGATTTCACTGACTCATTTCCTCAATCCCACCGGATGGCTTCTTCTTCTTCCTCCGGTGTCTCGTCTCCTTCTTGCTCTTCTTCTTCTTCTTCAGCAGTAGTGATCCGGTTGCACTCCCCTTTCCTCTTGTTCTTATCTATGCAGAAGGTTACAGACTCTTTATTCGCTCTCAGTGTGATCTCCCCCTTCTTCCAGTCGATCAAGACACCAGCTGTGTCGAGGAACTCTCTTCCCAAAATCATGGGGGTGTTGGCATCTTCCTTCATCTCATGGACAACGAAATCTGCAGGAAAAATCAGATGACCAACTCTAATAAGTACATCCTCTACAATACCTTTTGGCTTGGACACAGATCGGTCCGCCATCTGGAGGGTAATCGTAGTAGCTCTCATCTCTCCAATTTCCAGCTTCTTGTAAATGGACCAGGGCATCAGGTTGATGCTGGCCCCGGTGTCACACATCACATTCTGGAACTCTTTGCCTCCAATCTCAATAGGTATCGAGAAACAGCCTGGATCCGATCTCTTGATGGGGATCTGCTTCTGCAACAGTAGACTGCACTCCTCATGTATCCTCATAGTCTCATTCTCCATGAACTGCTTCTTCTCGCTCATCAGTCTTCTGAGGTACTTCATGTAACCGGGTATTTCCCTGAGAGCTTCAATAAGAGGAATGTTAATATTCACTTTTTTTAAATTTTCAACAAAGCTAGTGAATTTAGAGTCCTCCATTTTCTTTGCGAATCGCTGTAGGAAAGGCATTGGAGGCACCGGATCAGTTTTTCTTCCTTCCTTTTCCTTCTCTTTCTCGCCCTGCTTGGCCTTCTTTTTCGACCGAGATGGCTGAATCTCGGTCGTCCTGCCCTGCACTGTCTCGGCCGTGTCTCCTTCTATCTCGGCCGACCTACTTTCCTCTGCCTCGACCGGGATGGGGGCCATCTCGGCCGAGACAGAGCTGTTCTGCTCGGGATTTTCTTCCTCTGCTCCTCCAAAATCTTCTTCCGGGTTGCTCGGGCCTTCATACTTCTTCCCAGATCGCAGCGAGATGGCATTTACTGGCTTTGCCTTTGCTGGATTTGTCTCCGTCATGCTCGGAAGTTGGCCCGGCTTGTGCTGATTCCCCAAAGTAGTGGCAATCTGACTCAACTGGGTGTCCATCATCTGCAGGTGCTTTGTCATCAGTTGCATGTGATTGGCCATCCCTTTCACTTCATTTTCCACCTTGCCGAATCTGTTGTCTGAGCTCTTTATAAATTTTTCCAGTGTCTCTTCCAGCACAGACTTCTTTTTCTCCACAATTTCACCTCCAGTACCTACATCAAAACCAGGGGGAGGGTGTTCTGCAGCAATGGGGTTAGCATAAGAAAAACCAGGGTGAGATCGCCCATGGTTATAGTGATACCCCTGATTACCTCGGTAGTTATTGTGATAACCACCCCCAATATAGTTTACCTCCGAATTCGCAGCTCCAGATGAACTGCTAGCTCCTCGGTTGATGTAGTCAGCCTCCACCGGAACAATAGCCATGCTCGGCTCTGCAATAGCTGCAACTTTAGCAGTTCCCAACTTCTCAATCTCTTCCCGGAGCTTTTTCACTTCAGCAACCACATCAAACTCTGGCTTGGCTTCCACGGCTTTGACTGGCATCTGTCTCTCAGTAGGCCACTGATGGCTGTTCAGTGCCATGCCTGCCAGAAGTCTCATACTCTCTACTCCACTTTTCTTCATCAAGATCCCGCTAGCAGATGCATCCACCAATTCCTTCATGTGAGGGTTCAGATCTTCATAGAAGTGGCAGACCTGCATCTCAAGATCAATACCATGTCCAGGGCAGAGTCGCAGGAGCTCCTTGTACCTCTTCCAGGCTTCATGCAGTGACTCATCATAGAGCTGCTTGAATGTGGTGATGGCTGCTTTCCTTTTCAGCAACAGGCTCGGTGGGAAGTAGTTGGTGAGGAATGCTGCTCGCAGCTCCTCCCATGTCCCAATTTGGCTTTATCAAGCCCAGCATACCAAGACCGCGCCTCGTCTCTGAGTGAGAATGAGAATAGTCTCATCCTGATGACGTCTTGGGGGACTCCATTCTGCTTTATCGTGTCGCAAACCTCTATGAATTGGTTGAGGTGGGCATACGGATCCTCTACAGCTCTCCCCCCAAACTGGTTCTGCTGCACCATCTGTATCAGCCCTGTGCGCAGCTCAAAATCGTTGGCGTTGATGCCAACCCTGAATCCTGCTTCCTCTTGCTGTGGTAAAAATTGGTCTAGAATAGACCTCTGTGGCACCATGACCTGCCTTTCATTCAGTTCCGCCAATCTTGCGGCTTGCTCGGCTTGGGTAGCTTGGGCTGCAAGAAGTTGCGCCCTCAGTTGTTGCACCTCATTGACAAACTGCCTCTGCTCCTCCGGTGTCATGTTCTGCAGAGGGGCTTCGTGATTCTCTTCCATCCCGAAGTTCAATCTCTTTCCTTTCTTTCTGTTGTTTCTGCAGGCTGCTTCGATCTCTGGTATAACGGGCTCGAGTGTCTTCCCCTTGCTCCGTGTGTTCATGCACCTGCACAGAAAATGAGGAAAAGATTAGGCTGTCCCGGCCGTGATAATACGTATCTCGACCAGGATGGAAGTTTTTGTCTCGGCCGGTTTGTGACTCAACTCGGCCGGGATGGAGAATTCGTCTCGACCGTGGTGGGACTCACCTCGGCCGAGACAGACGCAACTCAGAAAAACTCACGTGAATGGAAAACACAGCGACAGACCCCAAAACAAAGAAAAATAATACTAACTCGAAAATAAAAAGAAAGAGTACAACCCAATCCAGAAGTTCTTCAACTTTCCAGTAATGACTCGCCGTCTGACTATCCCCCGGCAACGGCACCAATTTGATCGATGCTAAATCTGCATACAAATTATAGCAAAGGGCAAATAAATTTATAAACAACCCAAGGGTTGGTCGATCCCACAAGGATAGTACAACGAAGGAAAATCATGTGCTGGATATGGTTTTCAGATCTTTTGTTTGGGCAAATCAATTTTTGGAGTTTTTGGTTTTTCAAAAGTAATAATTAAAGAGAAATTCGAATAACAAAAAAGCACAGATTCCAGGGAAATCTACCAATCTGATCAACTTGCAAGAATTAAATATTCAAACCCATGAAACACAATTTTGGTGGAAAACCTTTTATTTTGGAGTTAATTCCTTGGTCGGGCAATTAAAACCTAAATTACTAATTAGTGATCTATCTCCTCTCGGTCTCAAAATACACCAATTAATCAATTTCATAAAGATCTAGATTTTCCTACAATTAAAATCTTCTTGGTTGGACATATAATCAAAAGTATTAAACTTTCACTTCCTATTATCAATTTTCACCTCTCGGTCCTTCAATTAATAACAAAAACCTATTCCAATTTTCATCTCTCGATCCTTCAATTGAAAAATAGATTTGAAATAAAATCAAAGAGTTTAAACCAATAAAAGGGTTTGAATAAATAAATCTAAACAAGCATCACAGATGGAGAAACCCTAAAATCTGTTTAGGGTTATAGCCTAACATATTAGAGATAAAACATTGCAGGGAAAAATAAAGATTGCATTAAAAAGTAAAGGTTCAACAAAAAGTAAAGAGGAATTCTAAAGAAAACAGAAAATAAAGTGGTAAAAACTGTAAAGGGGGAAAGAAGATAAAAACTAAAAGAAGGGTTTTCAAAACTAAAGGGGCCCTAATTCTGAGCTATTGAAGAGTTTATATAGTAGTAGGGTTGAGGCCTTGGATGCATATCTTCAAAAGGTATGATTTATTGCTTCCAAATTGATGTATATCTTGTTCCCCAAGCAATTCTCGCCCAAAATATGTGAAAATCTCGCCAAATCTCGCCAAACAAGTCTGTCTCGGCCAAGATGGCGCTTGCCACGGCCGAGATGGAGAATTCGGCCCGGCCGAGATGGCTTCATTTCGGTCGAAACAGAGACGTTTCCGCCACTTTCGACCCTTCTGCGCAGTCTCACGGGTTTGGCCATAACTTTTGCATCCAAACTCCGATTGATCCGATTCCAGTTGCGTTGGAAAGCTAACTCAAAGATCTTTCAAATTCCATGATCCATTAGCTCAGATTCCAACGGTGGAAGAAGTAGTGACTGTTTATTTGAACATCTGCTGCTTTTGGTACGGGTTCTCCATTGGATTTGGCCTAAAACCTGCGAAATCTTACCATGGCAAGCATAACACCCTCTAATATATACTCATGCTCGGTTTATTCAAGAAAACAAACTAAAATGCATAAAAGAAAAGAAAAACAATGCGATAAGAGAACCACTGTTACCATATAATGCATGTATTTACACTATATAATGAATTCTCATAACGGAACAGAACCTCCATAAACTAATTATAATTGACTCACATATAATGCAACTATTGCAAAACAATAATGCAAGTCATAACATTATATAATGCAGTTATAAAACAAATTTGAAAGTACGTAAACTAATAATCACTCTTTCAGATATAACATAAGTACTACAAATATATAATGCAATTCATAGCGGTATGTAATGCACGTCTTCAAATTAAACAATTAAGAGTGAAAACACCAAACAGAAAACAATAATCTACGAAACCTAACTCAATATCTGCAAACAAATCATCAATAACCTATACAATGAAACTTCGATTCTATCACCGTAATTTGATAACTAATGATCGAACACATATCAGAAAACAACTTCTTTTATTACATAACAGATGAAAATATATAATTTTTTACCTTTCAAAGGATCCATAACTTGCCGACTACGATGATGAACACAGACGATGACGAACGCAAACAATAATGAATCCAGATGATGGCGAGCAGATTTCACGGAGAGAATGAGTGAAGAAAATATATAATCACAGAAGGAATGAAGATCGTAAATCGCAAACCACAAAGGAAAGAAGGATCGCGAGATTTAAATTAAGATTCTAAAAGGATTGAATTTATGTAAGTACAAAATTACCCCTCATTTTAAATAATGCAGGTCAATACAAACAATAATGAACGGACGAAATTAAATCTGAGCTGTTGATTTCATATTTTGGATGGCCGAGATTGGTTCTTATTTTCACATGGTAAAGCTGGTTCTCATTTGATCACTCCCCTATATATATATATATATATAGTGGTGATCATATGAGAATTGTTTTTATTATGATAAATGAGAATCAATTTCAGTCAATGATCTTGTTTTTTCAACGCTCAAGATCTTTTAAATTCCGTGTGCAGTTTTAGCTGATTATTGCATTGTTGCATAATTAAGGTTATTTTAGTAATTTTCACTTTTTTAAAATTTAAATTGTATCTCACTCAATATTTGATCAGATTTTTTATTCCTTTTTTCGCGGGATCAGAATATTTTTTCTTTTTTCTTCGTGCAATTTGATTTCTATTTCTTCATTCGATCAGATTTTTTTTCCTTGTTTTTGTTTTTTGGAATTCATATTCATCTTCGCATTCGTATTTGTTACTTATGTTTGTCATTGAATTCAGTTTTTTTTTTTAGTTCTGTCTCTTAATCAAGTTGTGGTGGATCGCGGTTGGGAAGGTAAAATCTGATTTTTCTTTTGTTAGTTTTTACTTTTGATTTGTGATTCATGACTTCATATTTATTTCGATATGTTGTAATTTTTAGAGATGAATTGTCCTAGTTTTGGAATTATAAAATTTACGTAATTGATTGTTAGTGCATGAACATAGTTTAAGAAAAATTTATCTATTATTCATTTTTGTGTATTTTTTTTTCATTATAGTTCTATAACATATGCATTGTTTGATCATGGTTCATGAAATTTTTGTTGTAGTCACATGTTCATTTGTTTATATTATGCATTAAAATGATAAACTTATGCATTTTATTATATTACATGTTCATTTATATCAAATTGTCATGATGAGATGAAGCCTTTAAAGGGGAGAGTTTTTAGAACTTTTGATTATGGTATTTAGTTTTATAAGGACTAGCTTGTATTGCTGGTTTTGATACTCGTATGTCTACTAGTATTAGGGTTGATGATAGAATTATTTAGAAGTATATTCTCTGTATGAAGGTGATAAGTTTACTACTTCGAGACATATGGATTCAAAACAGAAAAGAAGGAAACATGATTCTATGAGGTGTGGTTGTACTGCTAGGGTAGTCTTGAAATATGAATCCCAAGTTGGTTATGTTATTCATTCATTTTTTTGAGGAGCATAACCACCCATTGATTGAAGATGAGTTTAAGCATTTTATGAAGTTAATCAAAAGATTGATTTTGTGCGTCAGAAGTTCATTTTGGATTGTGCAAAAACCAATATTGGACCTACTCAATCACATAAGTTGTTGATGGAAATTCTTGGTAGTTATGATGGTGTTGGTTGTTCTACTGTGGATGTTAGGAATTATTCTCGGAACATGAATGATTTTGTTGATGGTGATGATGCGCAGATGCTTTTGAATGAGTTTCGTAGAAAGTAGGATATATGTCCATTTTCACTTTTGATTATGAGGTTGATACAGATCAGAGATTACAAAGATTATTTTGGTGTGATTCTGTATCGAAGCATAATTACAAATTATTTGGTGATGTTGTTGCTTTTGACACAACATATTCACCGGTAGACATGCTTAAGTCCATTCGTACACTCCTAGCCATAACAGCACATATGAACCTAGAGATCTTGCATATGGATGTCAAAACCACGTTTCTAAATGGGTACCTTGAACAAGGTCGGGACATCTATATGCAACAGCTAGAAAGTTATGTGCATATGGGCGAAGAACATTTGGTCTGGAAGCTCAAGAAGTCTCTGTATGGACTTAAGCAAGCTTCACGGTCATGGAATCTACGTTTTGATGAAGTGATTAAATCCTATGGATTTTCACAGTGTTTAAACGAGAGTTGCGTGTACCGTCTATGTGTCAGCGGAAGCGTGGTGTTCCTTGCACTTTATGTAGATGATATTCTCCTAATTGGCGATAATGTGGAAGTATTGTCGGGCATAAAGGGATGGTTATCCGAACAGTTTCATATGAAGGACCTTGGGGAGGCAGGATACATCCTAGGGGTAAAAGTATTGTGGGAGCGCAAGAAAAGGATGTTGGCCTTGTCTCAAGTGTCATATGTGGATACTGTGATTGCCCGTTTCAGCATGCAAACTGCCAAGAAAGGTTTGTTACCCTTCAGACATGACGTACATCTTTCCAAGGATCAGTGTCCGGTGACACAAAAGGAGAAAGATGAGATGAGAAATGTGCCGTATGCATCGGCCGTGGGGAGTCTCATGTATGCAATGCTATGTACGAGGCCAAATATCTGCTTTGTTGCAGGCATGGTAGCAAGATATCAGTCTAACCCTGGACAGACGCATTGGACCGCGGTAAAGCACATACTCAAATACTTGAAAAGGACTACTATTCTATTGTCTCGTCTATCAGTGTGAGGAGTTGTGTCCTGTGGGTTATACGGATTCATATTTCCAAGCAGACCGAGACGAAAAGAAGTCCATCTCTGGCTATGTGTTTACATTGGGAGGTGGGGCCATATCATGGAGGAGTGCAAAGCAGAAGTGCATTGCTGACTCCACCATGGAAGCAGAATATGTGACAGCTTCGGAAGCTTTGAAAGAAGCAGTATGGTTTCGAAAATTTCTTCTGAAGTTGGACGTGATTCCTAAGATACCCAAGACTATCACTGTGTATTGTGATAATTCGGGAGTTGTGGCTAATTTACATTTATGAATATTCTTTATTTAGCCTCATCCACCCACCTATAAATTCCACTCATTTTTTATCGGAACTTACACAATTTCAAGATGCGCATTTTTAGAGATGAATGGGTTGGATCGAGGTGGTTTCACAAGAGTATCATGAAATAGATATCTCTCAGTTTTTATTATTTCACAAGGAGTTATTTGTCCATATTTTTAATTTAATTATTATTTAGTTCATTGTAATGATAGTGAATCATTGTATAAATATAAAAATGAAGTTTAGTGTTTTTTAAAACGGTGTTCATATAGTTTATAATATTCCTATTTTCGTAAATATTTTGTTCATTTGTGAAGGTGTAGCATTTTATTATCTTATAATAATAGTATATTCATTGTTATTTTTATTTGTTAGGGAAGGTCTCAGTTTAGGCACGCCTAAATAGTTTAGGCGGGTTTGATCCATTAATTCAACTCAAACCCATATAATATACCTTATTTGGGATGGGTAAACCCATTTGGGTATGAATAAAACCCGCATAAACCATTTAGGCGTGTCTAACGCAAGTTTTTGCCTATTTGTTATATTAAAGGATCTTCTTTGAAGAAATTATATAACTTAACTGTGATTATACTTCAAAGATTATTCTTCGGCAACGGTCTGCTAAGCCAACAAGTTGCTCCAAATTAAGTGTAATATACCATTAATATTTTGAGTTTTGTAAGTTTATCGTTGTTTCGTTTTATTATTGCTTTCATAACATTTTTAGCGCTGCAAAGAATGAGTAATCTATTATATTAATTATTGTGATAGCTTTAATAATATTTTATATTTATATAAAAAATAAAATTCCTCATGAACTTTCCTATAATAAATAAGAAATCATCATATTTATTTGATCAAATCCTAACATGTCACGTGAATTTAGCCCTGAAATTAAGTTATATAAAATTATAAATTATTGTGTTAATTATAATAGAAATGCAATTTACTTAATTCCTTACCACAAAATGCATTTTAGTGTATTTTCGATCCATTAAATTTTCTTTTTTGGCATAATTTCATTATTGCTACAATGGACATGTTAAATCATGTCATGGTCTTAAATTTTTGAGTGATTAAATGTTTTTATCTATTTTTTTTATTTATTATAGATTTCAGTACTATTAGAACACTCTTTGTCATTTATATAGTTTACTTCAATCTAAAATAAAAAATAATATATCATCATATCAATATGAAATATAATTAAATTAAGAATTTGATAAACATTTGCATAAGCAAGATTTATGCAATCCTAATTGTAAAGTGATAAGGACAATAATTACATTTTTCCGTAAATTAATAACAAATAATTTACTAAATATAGCCAACTCATAATGTTATTCAATAACTGTAAGGTTTGGGGTGTCACAGTTCATTCGAGATAAACCCACTCTTTTCTTATTCTTATTATTTTATAATTAGTTTTATCTTATAATTTAGTTCAAATTTTCAATTTATATCACTATTACGTTTTTAATAAAATAATAATTTTCTTTTCATGTATAAATTCTTTAACTAAAAAGATTAATAAAAATAAATTTAAGTATCAAGTAGTAACATCAATATTTAAGGATCTCATTGGATTTAATTTTAAAGAGTTTAGTTGAATCGAACTCAATTACGAATAATATATTTAAATTTGGAGTTCAAATTAATTGAATTTTAATATTTAAATGTAATATATTGCGCCACTTATAAAATTGGTATAATACATTATCATGTTCTATAATTTATATTTCAAATATTTAATCGGTGTATATTTCAAAATTTGGAAAGTTTGTACATTCATTTTGTAGTTTAAAATCTCACCATGTATATTAGACATAAATATGTTTTGTAAAAACTCATTTTTTATTGCCTTCAATTTAATTCCTATAATAGTACATTTTGGGACCTCAAAATTCTATAAAAAAAAAGAGAAAATGATTAAAAACACTAAAATGCATTATGATAGAAAAGGGGAGATATAACATTTAAATCAGTGTGTCTATAGTTGAGAAATAAGAATAATAGTGATAAAAGTATGATGTGTGAGTACACTGAGACAAAAGTCAACAAATATGATTTTAAACTAGTCAAGAACATGTAAATAGTTTTCAGTTCAAATTCAAGATCAATTCATGAAAAAATCAATTATAGAGCTCAATCACATCATGTTCTAATTTTATGCAATATAAACACTACCAAAAAAATGTTAAGCAAAAACAGTTAAAAAGTGTTGTTATAGGGTAATCAAGAGTGTTGTTGTAGGTGTTATTATTGTAAGTATGCGGTGAAAGATAACGATTTTACACCTGATATCTTTTCTATTTAAAAGTGTTGTCTTTTCTTCATATAAACAACAATTTTAACCCGCTGTAATTTCTACAAAGCCCCTTTACTTGGTTGGAACTATGAAGCTTACCAACATTTCATTTTTGATTAAAAAGGGAAAGGGCTCAACTGGTGCAAAAGACAACGATTAGAACGATTGAAGTATGTATTACATGACAATGCTCTACAAGATTGATCTAGAATTTAATTTATTTTAATATCTAAATAAATACTCATTCCGTCTCAGTCAATTAGTCCACTTTGACCGGACACGATAATCAATATTTGTGAGTGGTAGTGTAATTAATATTTTATTAACAAGTGTGAAAATTTTCCATTTAGGAAAGTGGACTAATATGCCAAGACGGACGAAAAAAGGAAAGTGGACTAATATGCCGGGACAGAAGGGGTATATATCTCATATATATATAAATATTTAATATTATTAATTATTGATGGACGACATAAAATACAATACTCAAATGTGTGTAAATAAAACAAACGATAAGTAGTGGTGAGGCGTGTATAGAATGATAACGAAACAACTAATTAAAATTCCTAATCATGCAAATTGAAATTAAAATAGTAATTTGAAGTATGATTTTTAATTAATCAAATTTTAATATTTCACTTGACGACTTCATATCTACAAAATAAATTGAATAAATATCATTTTAATAATAAATTATTAAAAAATGTATACACGTTGCGTATCGCGCATGTAGCAAACTAGTATTATTCACGGGGAATAGAAATAGATTGAATGTGTTGGGGTCAGGCCTACGAGGCCCAGGCCCGATAAGCACATCGGCCCAAGCAGCGATTTGACAAAAGCAGCAGGCCCACCTGGAGTGATGGAAGGCCTGAAAATGCCTAAATCTGGATATCGCCACCGACCCGCTTAACACCTCGGTATCGATCACTTGAAGAGATCGGTGTCGAGGAGCCTGACGAAGAAACCCTAGAAGCCTGGCGGCACGCGACCGTTAAAAGCCCTAACCGAACCCGAATATTCCGGAGCCGCTCCTGATTTTTCGGCAAGCAGGATCGTCCAGCTCTAGGGTTAGTTTAAGCGACCTCTCACCTCATATTGCCTATAAATAGAGGTGTAGAGTCCAGATTTTGTATCGATTTTCCCATTGAAAAACCATGTTGTAATGCTGCCGGATTTTCTACAAGACTAAATTAAATACACATGTTCATTTCGTCAAAATTTCACGTTCTTTCTCTGTTCCAATTTGATTTTATTCGCACATTTCTTATTGTTGCTTGTTATTATTTAACAAAATCTCAAGAGCTCCATTTATCCGTAAATTGAACCTCAATATTTGGCGCCCACCGTGGGGCTCTTGGGGCTATTTTCCTAATTTTATAGCAGGTAACAATGAGAAAATTTGAAACCAGACGGAACTCATGAACTCGTCCGAGACATCGGACCTGGCGAAACTCATGAACTCGTCCCTATAGACAAACTAGTCCGGTGAACTCTACCAACCGGCGGCACCCAGGCCGTCCCCCCAGACATGTTGAATGCCACACTGGCACGCCTTGCTAAGGAACCCGAAGAGAACAAAAAAATCGTGAAGGAGATGGATACTAGAATCATGGAGCTGCATGCCACAAACCACTCATTCGGAAAGAGAATCAGCAGCTCCGCCAGGAGAAAGAGAAAGCTCGCAAGAATCAATCTTCGTCGAAGAGCCTCCCACAGGTGAAAAATGCAACGATACATATAGGAATCTCGCGCAAGAGTTGGATGATGTGATCGATGTCGACCCGCTTAGTGGAGAAGACCTCGGCCGTGACACCTCGGAGCGACGACAACGCAACCGATCGGATGCTTCCCTGCCGAATAGCGTAGAATGCTCGACTCAATGAGTGAATACAAGAAGCAGCTCGACGCTCGAATGGCAAATTTTGAGAAGCTACTCTCCAGAATTTTGGGTGCGATACCTCCGGATGCTATGATATCTTGTAACAGCTATGCTAACTCACCATTCACACCCGACATCACCAACACTGATGTCCTGGCTAAGTTCACCTGTCTTTATTCCTGTTATACGACGGAATGACCGATCCCGAGGACCACGTGCCCTGTACAAGCAAAAAATGTTGACAACGTCCGTCCCCTCCGACCTTCGCGAAGCGTGCATGTGCAAAAGCTTCGAATCTAGCCTCACATGACCAGCACTCCAGTGGTTCGTCAACCTCCCGAGGGGCTCCTTCTCCACCTTCTCGGAGCTACACATAGCCTTCCGAAAACAATACTCGAATTGCAAACGTGTAGCCAAGCACCCAGATGTGCTCAAGAGCATACGCATCAAGAAGGGAGAGTCGCTAAGATCTTACATCGGTCGGTTCAACCAAGAGCTCTCCTTGATACCGAACTGCCCTCCTTTAACCGCCATCTTCGCCTTGAAGAACGAACAGGATGTGACCTCAAAGCTCTACCGCGACCTGACCAGCCATCCCTGCTATGACATGGACTCAGTCCTCTCCCAGGCCTGGGCCGAAATCAACTGGGAAGAGGATGAACCGAACCGAATCGCGCGCATGAACCAACAAAAGGCATACAAGCTGGCCGACACGTACAACAAGGATTGGCCCCGAACCGAGTCTTCTAACTCAAGGTATGTGGATCGGAGGGATTACAGGAACGATCATCGATCAAAAGGCACGAACATCCCTATAGCGAACACCAAGGGTTGATGAGGTATCTTCGGTGCCTTACAACCTCTGCATCGATCAGAATTACCTAGTCAACAACGTGCTCAAGAGCATTAGCAACGCAGTAAAGTGGCCAGGGAAGATGAAATTAGATCCTAAAAATTGAGACACGAAGAAGTTCTGTGGCTTTCACAACGATCATGGACACAAAACCGAGGAATGCCAAGCCCTTCGCCTAGAAGTTTTAGAACTGTTGAGAAACAGCTTCTCACGGAATACCTAACCAACAAGGGTAAAACCACTTGGACAAGGGAAAGGAAGAATAACCCCACAGGGAACGCGGAGCCGCAAAACAAGCCTCCACAGCCCGAGCGAACAATCCACATCATCATAGGAGGATCAGAGGTCAGCAGGAAATCACGATCTGCCACTAAGAGAGCACGAAGAGCCCTGCATCAAGGAGCCCCCACCACAACCTACAAGCCGGAACATGAAACAATTGAGTTCTCGTGCGACGACACGCCTGATCTCGTCCACCCTCACCACGACGCACTTCTAATCTCACTCCTCATCTCGAACTGCCAAGTGAAGAGATTGCTAGTCGATAAAGGGAGCTCGACAAACATTATGTTTCTACGAACCTTATGAGAAATGCAGATCCTGATGAGCAAACTGGATCCTGTCACGATGACCCTCTACAGCTTCAACGGTGACCAACAACAAATCGTGGGAGAAATTACTTTGCTAACGTATTGTGGTGGACTGAACCTGGACGTGAAGTTTCAAGTGGTAGATATTGTCTCCGCGCACAATGCAATCTTGGGACGACCATGGATTCATGAGCTTAAGGAAATCCCATCGTCCTACCACCAAGTCCTGAAGTTCCCAACACCTTGGGGAGTTCAGACAATTCGGGGAGAGCAAAAAGCCTCAAGGGACTACTACTACGCCAGCTTCAGAGCTATTTGTACGCAACAACACGATGCGCAACCGACCTCCTCAGGTTGGCCCGAAGCCAAAGAGCTGGAAGAAATCATTAGCGATGATACCGACCCGACCAGGACGACTTTCATAGGGTTGGAACTCTCTCCAGATGTCCGAAACACACTCACGAGTTTCCTTCGCCAAAAGGCGCACATTTTTGCCTGGTCACATCGGGACATGATGGGCATCGACCCGACCATCATAACGCACCACCTACAGGTTGACCCGAGCTGCAAACCTGTCCAAGAGCAAAGGCAGAAATTCTCCGCGGAGAAGAACCAAGCGTTAAACGAGGAAGTTCAAAAGCTCTTCGACATCGGATCTGTCCGAGAGGTTAATTACCCTACCTGGCTCGCCAACATGGTCGTGGTAAAGAAAAAGAACAGCAAGAACCGGGTGTGCATCGATTTCATAGATCTTAACAAGGCTTGCCCAAAGGATCCTTATCCTCTACCACATATTGATGTGATAGTCAACGCAACGGCCGACCACGAGTTACTCAGTTTCATGGACGCCTTCTCTGGTTATAACCAGATATAGATGCACCCGGACGATCAGGAAAATACCGCATTCATTACCAGCCAGGGCATCTACTGCTTCATAGTAATGCAATTTAGGTTAGAGAACGCAGGCTCGACATACCAATGCCTGGTGAACTCCATGTTCAAAGAAAAAATCGGCAAGACAATGGAGGTGTATATAGACGACATGCTCGTCAAATCGCTCAGAGCGCAAGATCACGTGACCCACCTTGAGGATGCTTTCCAAACATTAGAGCACTACAACATGAAACCGAATCCGGCCAAATGTTCATTTGGGGTGTCATCCGGCAAGTTCCTCGGGCATATAGTGACCCAGAGGGGAATCGAAGCTGATCCTACACAGATCAAAGCTATCCAAAGCATAGAACACCCAAAGACGCCAAAGGAGGTGCAAAAACTTACTCGACGCCTAGCTGCCCTCAGGCGCTTAATATCACGATACTCCGAGTGGACTCACTCCTTCTTCAACATACTTCGGAAAGGAAAACAATTCAAGTGGACAGAGGAGTGCGCGAAAGCACTCGAAGAGCTGAAGACTTACCTGTCCACTCCACCACTACTCTCAAAACCCGCCAACTGCGAAACACTACTGCTCTACCTATCGGTGTCTGAGAATGCACTCAGGGCATTTCTGATACGGGAAGTCGATGGCAAGCAACATCTGGTGCACTATGCTAGCAAATTCCTGCTAGATGCCGAGACACGATATACCGTGCTGGAAAAGCTTGCGCTAGCACTCGTAAATGCCACCTGCAAGTTGCATCCTTATTTTGAGGTGCATCCTATCAAGGTGATGACCACCCTATACACGCCGAACTCTCCAAGCCAAAACTTTCGGGCCGATGATAAGCTCATATTTATACTCACTTATCTATATTTTTCTCCATTGTCTCAAGTACATTTCATTATTTTTTTACTTATTTTTGTGCATTAGTCTATTTTGGAGGGTGTTATGACTTTGATGGGTAATTTTTGCAGGTTTTAGGCCGAATTCATTAGAAACCCGTACTAAAAGCAGATGATGTTCAAAGGAACAGTCACGAATTCTTCCACACGTGTAATCCGAGCTGATGGATCATGGAAAGAGAAATATCTTTGAATTAGCTTTCCAACGCAACTGGAATCGGGTCAATCGGAGTTCGGGAGCAAAAGTTATGGTCAAAACTGTGAGACTGCATAGAAGGGGATCGACACATGCATTTATGTCGATCGAGATCCTTCCTGTCGATCGAGACAGAGGTCAAAGTTGAAGAATCGACACAAATTCAGCCCAGATTCTGATTTGAAGGCTGTGTCGATCGACAGGATTTCTGTTGATCGACACAGATGTCCGATAAGGCTATTTTTTGCCTGTTTTGGCAGTTTTTGCTATTTTAATCCAATACCTAATTAGGTCTTTCTTCCCCCCTCTATAAATTAGAACTCT